>PVIC010000497.1:46126-120982 GCA_004025085.1 Thryonomys swinderianus | reverse complement strand
GGTCAATAGCAAAGTGGATCGACAAGGAGAAAGAATCAGTAACAGAATGTAGCTATTTGAAAATTCTTAGGGGAGAAAAAGAAGTTGTTCAAGAACTTTGGGACTACATTGGAAGAGCAGATACTTGAATTGTTGTGTTCAGGAGGGAGCTGAGAATGCCAAAGGGTAGAAAAATCTATCCCAAAACTACTTTCAGACTACTCCACAAAGCTAGAGAAGATACAAGTACTGAGACACAGGAAAGCCAAAGTTCCCAGTCCTATTCATCTCAACCAAATATATCCTACAACTACAGTGAATGTCTTAAAGGTGAGAGACTATAAAGACTTAAAGATTCCCAAGGCAGCAAGAAAAAACAAGCAAGTAATGTATAATGGTGTCTGACAGCAGACTTCTCAGTGGAGAGCTTAGAGGTTGACCAACAAAAAAATATTACATCTAGTCAATCTACTCTTCAGAAATCAAAGAGAAGACTGGGAAGCAGCTGAGTGGTAGAGTGCCTGCCTGGTGCCCTCCCCGCACACACACAGAGGAGGAGACATTAAGATATTCCCCAGCAAAAAAAAGGAATATATCCTACCAGTTCTGTCTTACTAGAAATGATAGAAAGAGCTTTCAAACTAAAAGAGATAGTAATAGTTAAGTTAGAAGTAAACACTGGAAGATACAGAACACAAGAGTAAAAATACAAATTCAGAATATCTAGTATTATATACATGGTACATACACCTTCATATCCTTGGTATGAAAAGTATAGAAGGGCATAATAACTATGTTAATATGTTCAGTGATAGGCAATATAAAAACAGAAATGGGACAGGAAAAATTCAGACCATGAGGGAGGAATGTGGGGCACAGTTTTCTTAATGTTTTGAGTTTTTTTTTATTTGCCACCTTTTCCTCTCTTTTAATCACTTAAAGCTGCTAGCATTTCAAAATACCTTGTTATAATCAAAAGGTGATTTTATATGTCTTATGGTAACCAGAACCAAAAATTTACAATAGACAGATAAAAAATAATAAGCAAGGAATCAAGACACATTATTAAAGAAAACAATATTAGAGAAAATAACTTAAAAGATGACTAAGAGAGGGAGAAAAATGAACTACCAAAAGCAAACCAACTCGGAGAAAATAAGTTCATAATAACTATATTAAGACCTTGTTTTATTTTTTCATTACCATAAATGTATATCAGTTAAATTCTCTGAAAGACACTACAAAAGAATTTTTTTAGAAGACAAAAGTAGCTATATTTATATAAAATAAAACAGACTCTAACTAGAAGGAATAAAAAGACCATTATATAATGACAAAGGCGTCAGCTGAACAAGAGGAAATAGCGACTGCTGGTAATGTGCACCCACTAGCAAAACACCTGAATGGGTGAAGCAGCCATCAACAGCCCTGCAGGGAGGGAGGGAGCCAGTGCGGTCGCAGAGCACTTTACCACCCACTTCCAGCAGTGAACACGTCAGTCAGTTAGAAAATCACACGGAATCACCAGTTAACCTGGTTAGACCAAATGGATCTAAAAGACAGCTAAAGCACATTTTATCCAACACCTGGAGAATACCTGTTTTTCTCAAGAGCATGTGAAACACTATCCAAGATAGACCCAATGGTAGGCCACAAAATAAATTTTCACAAATTAGGGCCAGGGATCTAGCTCAAGTGTTACCGCACCTACCTTGGAAGCACAAGGGCCCAAGTTCAATCCCCAGTACTGAAAAAAATTAACGAATTGAAAATAATTATTGAAATTATATTGGTTATTTTTTCTAATCACAGTGCAATAAAACTAGAAATCAGTACCAAGACTAACTTTAAAAAAAAATAAGTATATGAAATTAAGCAGCTAATAGAGCAAAGGGGAAATTTTTTAAAGTCTTGAAACAAAATGGAAACATACCAAAACCTAGTGAAGTCTGGCAAAGCAGTACATGCTATTAGGTAAGTTTATCATAATTAATACCTTTTCAAAAACCAGGAGCTTCTCAATTTATTATTACATAAGTAACTGCAAAAACAAGAACAATCCAAGCCCCAAATTCATAAAAAGAAATGATAATCATCAGAGTGGAAATAAATGTCATTTTATCCTTTAAGTTTTCCTTTTTTCCCTAGGTGTCTTTATTCCTTGATCTCCAAAAGCCATTTTGAAAGAACTCCTCATTAGAATATCTTCTAAAATGTGTAACGTTCCAGTAATGCTTGAATATATGGAAAAAGCTGCAAGAAATAATAAAATACAATACTTAAATGAAGGCCTACTTATGGCTAGGAATGTCAGGCCTCTTTTCTGCACAGTCCACTAACTCTAGTAAATGGAAAAACAAGTCTAGGCCAACAGTGGAAAAATTACTTAAATTTTTGTCACCTTTCATGAGAGGCGATAGTCAGTGGCTATCTGGAAATTGTGTGGTGGGTACTCAGGAAAGAAGCTGGGTGACAGGGAATCGTTAACACTAGAAGAGGAGTGAGTGGACCGGGGCTGCTGCTGCTGCCATCTTTGTACCATCCATGAGCTAGGCCTGCCTTTGGCCTTCACTTCTTTTTCCTTTTTTCAGCCATGCTGGTGATCGTATCCAGGACTTTATGCATGGTAACTCGGCAAGCTGCCTAGCACACCCCTAGCCCATTATAGTTAAGTGGCTGAAAAAATAAAGAAAAATGATATACCGTGACACAGGAAAATTACATGAAATGGAAGTTTATCATAAAGCTTTACTGGAAGAGTCAGGGTTGTTAGTTTATGGACTGTCTGTATGTGCTTCCTCGCTGTGATAGCATAGTAAAGTAGCTGTGATAGACTGTATGACCTGGAAACCTAAAAACTGTTTGGTCATTGAAAAAAGTTTGCTGCTTTATACTCTCTGCTGTTGAAGATTGAAATTGCATCAAGAGGCCTCAGGTTATAATGAGAAATTACAGAGGACAGTGTCAATTATTTATGTCATAATATAAGCCCTACATTCCTTTTTTTTTTTTTTTTTTTTTTGAGACAGGGTCTCACTCAGGCTGGCCGTGAGCTCACTGTGTAGCCCAGGCAAGCCTCGAACTCAGCAATCCTCCTGCCTGTGCCTCCCAAGTGCTAGGATTACAGGCATGAGCCACCATGCCCAGCACTGTGGTATGTGGTACTGATTGCTGGTGTACGTGAGTCATCACGCCCAGTGTTGTTTGTATGTGGTTACCAGGGATCGAACCAGGGACCTTGAACTTGCTAGGCAGGTGCTAGAACCACTGAGCTAAATCTCTGGCCCCCTACATTCAAATATTTAAAGAGAATAATCAGGAAGAAAAACATGCTTATAAAAATATCTCATGTTAGCTGGGTTTGAGGACCCATGTCTATAATTGCAACAGGCCAAGACACTGAAGCAGGAGTTCAAAAGTTTGAAACTACCCTAGGCAGTTTAACAAGACACTGTCTCAGATAAAAAAGCCTGGGGCTATAGCTTAGTACAAAGGCCTTTGGATCCAAATTTCCGAATATTTAAAACAAAAGGGCTGGGGGCCGGTGATTTAGCTCAGTGGTTCCAGTGTCTGCCTGGCAAGCACAGGTCCTGAGTTTGATCCTGGGCAACCACATACCACGATGGCAGGTGTGTGGTGACTCACACCCCCAGCAGTAAGTACCACACATCACAATGGTGGCTCATGCTTGTTATCCCAGCATTCGGGAAAAAGAGGCAGGAAAATTGCTGTGAGTTTGAGGCTTTCCTGGGCTACATACTGAGCTCAGGGCCAGCCTGAACTACGCACCGAGACCCTGTCTCAAAAAAACAAACAAAGCAAAAAACAAAAGGGCTGGGAATGTAGCTCAGTGTGAAGGGTCAATCCCCAGAACAAACCAAAATTGAAAAGGACAGTAGGACGGAGATGGAGCTGAAAATTTTCTTACCATCAAAGCTCAACGCATTACAAACGCGTTTGTGGTGGTGCTGTTGTAAACAAACCTGTGCTGCTGGAAGTGCAGTACATTAATACCTTTCTATGATTCGAAACACCAGTTCATTTTGTTACACTGTAATTGCATCATTATTTTAGTGCATTACTTGTAAAAAACAGTTCACTATTAAAACAACATGGCATGTTACATCGGTAGCAGCCTCGTAAATCTGTTTACTGTGCATAGCACACATGAAGCCCTGGGTTCGATCTCCACATCCCTGATCCTCCCAAAAAAGGTCATATCACGTAATTGACCAGAATACCATCTAGGTGTGTGTAAACACACTCTAGGACCATGATGGCGAACCTTTAGAGCTCCCAGTGCTAACAGCCAGCTGCAGCACATGTGCCTTTGGTTCACTATCACTGCACTGGGACATTTTCCACAATGATAAAATACGCCTACTGAGAACGTCTTTCCATTGTAAATTAGTGTGTGAGTTTATTTTGAGTTGTAACACTGTTATTATCTGACCTGCATAACTCTGATTCTACAGGTTATCTGTGTGTGTTTTAGGTTCCTTATATATAAGGAGAATTGACTACACATGTAACTAATGCCCTTTCTGAAGCTCACGATTGCCTTTAACATAGCCACTTGTCAATTTCTGGGATTTAAGGGACATGTCTTTCTCTCCTTTGTGTATGTTTATGGTGCTGGGATTAAATGCAAGGCCTCATGTGGGGGAAGCACTGTACCCCTGAGCTAACTCCCTTGGCCCATGTATCTCCTTGTTAACCTAGTAACTCAATTTTCACAAGAAATTAATTTTCCCATTCCTGTTTACTAATTTCTTTCCTTTTAAATAATTTTATTGGTACAGGTCTTTAGGGGGAGTATTTACCCAATAGAGTCTGTCCCTGGGCAGCAAAGCCCTGGACCTTTTACTAGGTTGAAGCCCAAGTACATCCTTTTTAAACCTAAGCTAAATGAGGATTTCATCCATAGTATATTTAGTTTAATAATTTTTGTTTCTTTTGGTTTGGGTCTTTTAAAAATCTTTTGAGGTCATAAATCATGTGTTTCTAGTCACTGTCTTTCAGGACCACACCAGTTGCCAGTGGTCTAGGTGGTCTGGGTAGTGAAGCATATTCTTTGATTTTTGTAATTTTTCTTTATAAATTTCAGCCACAGTAACATATTGGGGCAGATTGAATGCAGAACCAACAGGAGAACCTAGCTGTCTTTGGCCAGACATTAGAGAGATGTGCCAAAATGCCACACAGCATCATTCTCAGCAGTTGTTTTTTTTTTTTGTTTGTTTGTTTTTTTTTGAGGGTCTCACTTTGTAGTTCAGCCTGGCCCTAAGCTCACTATGGAACCCAGGCAAGCCTCCAACTCAGCAATCCTCCTGTCTCTGTCTCCCGAGTGCTGGGATGACAGGCATGAGCCACCACGCCCTGTACTGTGGTATGTGTATTGATTGCTGGTGGGCGTGAGTCACCACACCCAGCATTGTATGTAGTTACTGGGGATCGAACCAGGGACCTTGCACTTGCTAGGCAGGCACTTGAACCACTGAGCTGAATCTCCGGTCCATTCTCAGCAGTTTTTGTCTTGAGAAACATAGTTGTTTTTGCAGAAGTACATATATAATGTGACAAATGGGACATTTTATTATTTAAAAATGAATAAAGAATTCTTTAAGTTTTTCAGTTTTAATTTAGTAAATAGGAAAACATAATACACAGACCACAGGTCTTTGGAGGCTTTGTGATTGAGTTTAAAGAGGTTCTGTGAAGGAGTTTGAAAATCCTGGCTGTCTTCCCTGGCTGTGTGATAGTAGGAAAATTAGTGACTCTTTAAGTTTCCTTATCTGAAGAGTGTGGAGAAGGTGAGGTTTCTGTGGGTACAAAGATAGCCTATTTTGTGGCACTTACAATTCCACGTGTATAGTAGCTGGTGATGGTAGCTACATTTGCTGTTGCTATTTTAGCAGCTACATTACAAACTCAGCTGTGTGGTTAACTAGGTATCGAGAGAAAAACAGAATTTCTGTTCATGCTAGAGCAGGCATTTCTAAATGCCTGTGAACTGTAAGAGCTGGAAATTCGTGGAGTGTGGCTTTGAAGTAAGCTTTGATTATTTCTTTGATAATTCAAGAGCTAACCTGAGTGTTTGACTTACAGCCCTACAGTGAGACTCTCTTAATAGCGGCCTGCATGCAGTGAGCAGCTTTGGAATGTAGAGGACTTTGCATGTTGTGCTCAGGTGGTGCCTGGCTCTACCACATAGGAGCTCTCTGGCTCTAGCTACATCCTTGCTTCTCTCAGCTTTGTTTAAATTTAAAAAAAAAAAAGAATGATAAGATGCTGAAGTCCTGCCAGAGTTTCTTGTTCAGCCACAGTGAATTTCATGGCACTTTTTCTTTAAAACCTCAGATGGAGAGAAGGAGTGGGATCATCTTAGAACTGAAATTATCAGGGATAAATTGGGAGAGAAACATTTGGATGGGGGGGTTCGCTGTAGACATAGATTGACACATAATAGCAGTATTAACTACTTAATAGTAAAGAACTGAGGGGTGAAAATTAGAGTTTAATTGTTGCCTGAATATTCACTGGAGTTAAGGATAGTGACATCAGAAATTTGATGGCGCGTGCATGCGTGCGTGCGTGCGTGTGTGTGTGTGTGTGTGTGTGTGTTGAAGGGGGGTCTCACTCTGTAGTTCAGGCTGGCCCCGAACTTGCCCTGTAGCCCAGATTGGCTTCAAATTTGCAGCTGGCTGTTCTGCCTCAGCCTCCCAAATGCTGGGAATTTCCAAAACAGTCACATGTGTAGAATTTTGTACTTTTTTGTCATTTGAATAAACTTTTCTGGGGAAAATATTTATAAAACCTGTTGTTGGCAAAGAAGCATTATTTGAATTGTTCCACTACTATCTTTAAAAACTGTAAATATCCTCTGTCCTTGATCTAGTGAATAAAATTGCTCAGTCTTAGAAACTGCCCTCTCTACTGTTACCTCATTCCCCACCTGCTTGCTGTGTCTCTGTGTGAGAAAGAGAGACAGAAATAGTCCTTGATATAGCTACAGTCTAACATTTGTCTAATGCTGAATTTTCTCCAGTCTAGTTGGCAAATACTTGAGAAAAAAGTGGTGTACTTTTTGTTTTTGTTGGCTGTGCTTTTGTGTTTTGACACGTTCTTACTGTGGAACTCGGGAAAGCCAGGCCTATTTTGTGGGAAGGAGAAGTCTCCTTAAGCAAAAGGTAACCTGGATTAGACCCTGGCTCACCACTTCCAGGGTATGAATTCATGTGGGTTACTTAGCTCTGTGTTTTGATCCTGTTTTCACATCTGTAAAACAAACAGTAATATTTGCGTCATGAGGTTGTTGAAACTGAGATGTTTAAGATATTTAGCACAGGGGCTGGGAAAAATTATGGCGCATTTTCTCTGAGGCGTGGTACATGTACTTAGGGAAGGTCAGACTGTGGTGAGAATGTCACTGTGAAACTTCTGGGCATGTCAGAAATTAAGTATTTGAGTAATGGGGCACATTTTTACAAGTATAAACTAAAAGTGAGTGTTGAGGAAAGGAACATTGGATTTGATTGAAAAGGGCTGGATTGGAATTGTGGCTCCATTACTTGCTATTTCACTTGGAGAAAATATTTTAATCTTTCTCAACTTCTATTCTGATTTATAAAATAATAATAGAACTGTTGGATGTTTAAATGAAGCTAAAGATAACAGTTGCATTGTGCTTTAAATATAACATGATACTTCTTAGTGTTTTGTAATATTTAAGTATTTCATCCTCTGCTTTTACTAATGAGATATTTAATGGAGGATATATACTGGTTAGTTATCTTATTAACAGAAATAATCTGTTCCTACCACAGTAATTTCAGTAGTGAAGATACTTTATATATATAAGCAAGTTCACATTTGGGTTTTGTGACTTTACTTATACTTAAGTTTAAAAATTAAAAAATTTTCTGATGAGTTTCTTAGTTACCTTCGTGTCACTAGAACACATGGGACACTCAAATGAGGAGAGATTTATTTTGGTTCGTGTTTTTTAGTCCTCCCTTCTTCCTTCCCTCCCCTTCCCTCCCCTTCCCTCCCCTCCCCTCCCCTCCCCTCCCCTCCCCCTCCCTTTCCTTTTCCTCCCTCCCTCCCTTCCTTCCTTCAGTTGCTGTTTTACCATGCTGCAGTTCTCAGGTAGCTGGGATCATGGGTGTGTGCCACCACATTTTACACCTTGTTTTATGTATTTTTGTTCAATCCTTAATATATCTGACACTTAATAAAACTCTGTTAAGTAATTTGAATTGGGCTATGCAGTTATTATGCACATGTTACCCACTTTGGTATTACGAATTCAGTGAGAATTCAGTTTGACACACAGGTTAACATCTCTTTAAGGTAGCATATACTTGTAAACAGGTGGTTTTTCTCCCCATATCAACTCTTCTATTATAAATCTTTTTCAGTGAAACGAGTTTTCCCCCTTTGTACTGCTAGCTTTTAAATTTACATTTTTTAACCTCTAGAACTTTTCAGTCAATTTTTACTTAAAACGTTTTTTAAACATTTCTTTTTATACCTTCAGTACACTCAAATAAGTGTAATTGTTAGGTTTTTTTGAAAAAGTGTAACATACAGTATCTGTTGTCAAAACTTATAGAAAGTGATGTTCAGTGTTCTTGAGTAAAACAAGCAGGTGTGCTATGGATAAAATACTAGAAATGCAGATTGTGTGTGTGTGTATGATGTGTGTGCCAATACTGGTTTGACTCTTGTTTTTTGAAAGTGCTGCCCCCCCAAACCATGAGATTTTGATTAGCATTTGCAGTGTTTCTTTCAATGTGATCTTGGTATTGCAGGTTTCATCCGTCGTGTCAAGCACTGGCGATTGACAGAGGGAAATAATGTTGAGGCCCCCTTGAATTTTCTTTGCTAGAAAAGAAACTCCTGTTAATTCTTTCCCTTGAGCATATTAAAAAAGGTGAAACAACTCAGAGAGGGCAGCCCACACTGCTAATGTGATTCTGACGTGGACATTCATTATGGGTTTGGATTTTTCCTACAAAGGCTTTAAGTCTAGAAGAGACTCGCCCAGTGCCATGAGTTATTATGTTGTCTCCCTCTGTCTGAAATGGGGATTTGTGTCTAACAAGTTCAGGGAGAAGTGATAGCTGTGTAGCTTTTCTGTCCTCATGAATTAGTTGTAAGTTCCTTGGCCACAGGGAAGGCTCAGCTTCACGGGCTATGAGGCCGCTTAACATCCTAGGAAGGACATTGGCTGTTGACTGGTGTCCTTGGGGGACTAAACCTCCTTGCTCTACATAATCTTACAACTCTACAAATTTGTACTTCTTGAAATGGCATCTAAAAATGTCCTCAATGGGCAAGCAATGAATATTGAACTTCTTTCTTTTTTTTTTGTGCTTTTACAGAATGTTTATTGGTACATGTACATAATACATCTTAATTCTTTTTATATTCTCATCTTTTCCCTTCCTTCCATCTCTTGCTCCCCTTCCTCTTTTCCTTTTCTTTTTCCCCTCCCCCCTCCCCTCCCCTCCCCTCCCCTCCCCTCTCTACCAAGGATTGAACTCTCAGGATCTTGCACTTGCAAGGCAGGCACTGAAACCACTGGGCTAAATCTCCAACCCTTTATTTTCATTTATTATATTTATACTTTCCCTTGTGGGACCTTTTTGAAACCCTCTCCTTTTTAATTTAAAAAGAACCACATTTTCCTTATGTGGTATTACTCTGTTCTTAGAGATGTTCTCAGGGAAAAATAGGTGTTTTCAGGTTTACTTTCCTGTTTTCTGTCTTGACAGTTTGGAGAATAATTGTAGTTTTTATTCAATTTAAGCAGATTTGCTGGTCTAATCTGTGGCCTCTATGGGACATAAACTGGCTTTTGTTACTTCATTTACCGGTTCTGTTTTTCTCTTTTCCTCACTTTTTACTCATTATTCTTTTTTTTGTCTTTTCATGTGATGGCTTTTGGCTCCTGCCTTAGTATTACTTGAATTTGAGATGTAAATAAACAGAAAAGCATCTGTGCCACATCTTAGAAAACAGAAGGGGTGGCTCCAGGAGGAACCCAGAGCTCTGTCTCGGAAGCTGTCCCAAGGTTAGACTGAGATGCCAGCATGTGGATACTCATCAGCCTAGGAGGTAGCAGAGAATAGTGTCTGCTGAGGGACCTGCACAGAAGAGGGTGGTTGGAAATAAATTTGAGGGGGCAGGGAGAGTCCAAGGCCCAGGATATCCCCGGGGGTAAGGCACTTAACCTCCTGCTACGCAGTTTCCGGCTCTGTGAAGTAATAGGATGCGTACCATTCTGCCTGTTCATAGGCTACTGCTGAAGGGAGAATAGGATGGAATGTGCGTGAAGGCTCCAAGGAAAGGCTGAAATCCGGCACACTCTGCTGAGCGTGGGGCTCGTGTCTGTCAGACCGGGCTGTGTCCTGCCACCATGTGCATGGGGTTCTGTGTCGATCTGAGGATAAGGCATGTGAAGGATGGTTTCATTGTAAGAGTCATACTCTATTTATTTGTTGAAAGAATTGTAGTTTTTATCTGTTGAGTTGGGAAATTGTCTCAGCTTTTACTAATTTTTTCCCTTATTCGTTTTGTTGTTGAGCCCATTTACTGAGCTTTTCTTTCAGTTTATTTCTCAATTTAAAAATTTCTATTAGGTTCTTCCTTGTATCTTCTGTTTCTTTGCTGAGATTCTTTGTTACAAACATCTATTTTTCTTTTTCATTTTTATTGGTTTTATTGGTATATTTTATATGCACATTTGATCACACTTGACATTGAGAATTTATACCAGTATATGATATGACTTCTCATTTTTCCCATTCCCCTGCCCACGCTACAATCCCCACCCTCTATATACATAAGCTTTGCTTCCTTTACCATCAAATTTTTTCTTTCTTTACTTATTCCCTCTTTTCCCTTTGAATATTTTCTATTTCCCAATATCTATCATACATGTTAGAACTCATTTACATCTTCAGTTTGTCATATCAGAGACAAACATGTATTTTTCAGTTATTTTATATGCATAATTTTATGCTTGCTGGTTAATTTTATCATGACTGCTTTAAAATCTTGGATAAGTTTAACATCTTTATCGTTTAGTGCAGGGATATAGATTTTTTTATTTCATTCAGCTTGAGGTTTTTCCAGCTTTGTTGTATGATCAGTTTGTTTTGATTGAAAACTGGACTTCTTATTTCTCCTCTCTTCCATTTCCTTCTCCCCTTTTCTTCTTTCTTCTTTCTTCTTCCCTTCCCTTCCCTTCCTCTTTCCTCTCCCTCTCAGTATCCTCTTCCCCTTTCTTTATTGGCTGGGGATCAGATTCCAATGCCTTACATACACACTTAGCACTGAGCTACACACCTAGTCTACTCAGATTCTTATTTTAAACTGTCCCATTTAAGTTTATTTGTCCTGGCTGGAAATGGAGCAGCTCTGCCTTGTTACTCTAGGTGATCAGAATTTTGGGTTCCTCACTTCAATGATACTCAAGCGGATGGAACTTTTTCTTAAGCCTAGTAGGAGTCCTCACTCCATTTTCAGTAGAAGCCTTCTGGATGGAAGGGACAGCTAGTCATGACTGGCCCAAAGTGACTGGTCACGTATTAGACAGCTGATCCTGCCTCACCAGGGTAGTAATATAGGTTCTCCATTTACCCTTTGCTGGTGTGTGTGGTGCCGGGCCACAGTCCATCTGTGGTAAAGCAGTAACTGTTTCAAAATTTCCTGTCTTGGCCCGGAGATTTAGCTCTGTGGTTCCAGCGTCTGCCTCGCAAACGCAAGGCCCTGAGTTCGATCCTGGTAACCACATACAGTGCTGGGCATGATGACTCACACCCACCAGCAATCAATACCACATACCACAGTGCCGGGGGTGGTGGCTCATGGTGCCCCACGCCTGTAATCCCAGCACTCTCAGGAGGCAGAGGCAGGAGGATTGCTGAGTTTGAGGCTTGCCTGGGCTACATAGTGAGCTCAGGGCCAGCCTGAACTACAAAGTGAGACCCTGTCTCAAAAAAAAAAAAAATTATTTCCTGTCTTGCTTGAGGGGGCCCTTTTTGTGTCATTAGCTAGAGAGCAGGTGTTTTTCTTGACTGCACCTGTTTGATACTCAGCTTGCTTACCGCTTCAGCTCCAAGGCTGAGTTTTATGAGATAAAAAGAAGACCTAAAAACTTACCACTCACATTCCTCTGATCTTAATGTCCCTAACCAGTCTTTTTTTCTTTTTCGGAGTCCTCTGTTTGTCCTATATAATGTCTGAGGAATTTTTGTGTGTGTAGCAGGAGGAATAGAGAAAAATACATTGATCTTGGAATTTCAGTAGCTATTTCTAAATGCTTGCCTTAGAGTTTATATCCCCACCAGGAATATACTAGATCCTGGACCAGTGTGAGCATGTACAAAAGCAAGAAGTCCTAGTATCAAAATCCTACTGGTCTGGTCTGGTTTCAGTGCCTTCCTGGGAAAGTCAAGAGAGGCTCCATGGGCAGTGTCCTGTATGGTGGGAGGGTCCAGTCACCTTCAGGGAGTGTCTGCTTGACTCATGAGCCTGAGCTTCCTACATGGCTACTCCTTTCTCCCACCAGCAGCTGCAGAAGAAATCCTGCAGAGATAGTTCAGTATTTGCTGAATGCCTCCCATGAGTAGATAGCACCACACAGACTGTCTCCCCATCAGGAAAGGATTTCAGCTCTTGTGTTCGATCTTGTCCCTGTGCCTTGGACAGTTTGGGTACATATAGGTAGATAATGGATATTTCTTAGATCTTTCTCTGGGCCAATCATTTCACTAGCTGTAAGACTTGGGGTTGGTGTCAAATGACTTCTGCTAGTGGGAAAAATTAAATGATCTTCCAAGATTCATTTGTTGAAAAATTAATTTGTGATCTGTCAGTTTTATGATTTAACTTTGGATTCAGTATTTTCATGATTTAATTTGGTGAGTTACTTCAGTCAAGGGTAGACGGCTAGTTGATTTTTAAGTCTAAAGAAATGCTTATTCTTTTGGGGGGACTTGTCTGAGATTCTTCAGAGTTCAGCTTAAAATATCCCTGTGGGGTTTCCTGCTGCTTTCTGAGTGGTCAGAATCTAGAGGATTGAGAATGCCCGGGCTGCAGAGATCATAGGATACAGCTTAACCTGTGCCAAGTCCCCACTTGCAACTGAACTGCAACCACACAATCCTGTTACACGTGTACCAACAATGAGAGCTGTGTGTATGTGGAGAGTACGTGGGGCAGAAGCCAGAGCTGATGACCACTCCTTGCCCCGAAAGCTGTAAACAGAATTTAAAAATTCAGGTCTTGGGTGTACAGATTCATTTTTGCCAAGAAAAGGAAAGGAGAGAGCTGGTTTTAAAAAATGATGATTGTCTGGTTTTAATCCAACCTTGAGAAGGTCTGGAGAAAGGTCAGATACTATTCCAGTTCTAGTAACTGTTACAGGGACTATCCAGGCCTATGGCAGGGGAGACACAGAGCTGGTGACATTAGAAAGGCAAGGAGGGAAAGGTAGTCACTTAGAAATAATGAAAAGATGTCTCATTATTATTCAGGAACACTGAATAATATAATATGATCTCTCCTTGTCCCCATCTGGCACTGGGGGTTGAACCCAGGACTTTTGCACTGAGCTACTTGCCTGGTGC
The DNA here is from genome assembly GCA_004025085.1 of Thryonomys swinderianus. Lineage (NCBI taxonomy): Eukaryota > Metazoa > Chordata > Mammalia > Rodentia > Thryonomyidae > Thryonomys > Thryonomys swinderianus. Next base: position 107,363 of record PVIC010000497.1, on the reverse strand, counting down.
CTTTTTTATTTTGAGGCAGGGTCTCACTAAGTTGCCCAAGCTGGTCTTAATATTCTGATTCTCTTGCCCAAGCCTCCCAGAGTACTGAGATTATATGTGTGTGTCACCAAGAGTGGCATCTCTGCACTGCCCCTCTCCTCATCCCTTCCAGTACTGGGTAATGAACCTGAGGTCTTAGCACTGAATTATATCCCCAGCCCTTGATAAGTTCCTATGTTGCCCAGATGGGACTCATATTTGCTGCCTTCCTCCTGCCTCAGCTTTCCAGAGTGCTGGGATTGCACCTTTTTTTTTTTTTTTTGAGACAGTGTCTCGCTTTGTAGTTCAGGCTGGCTCTGAGCTCACTGTGTAGCCCAGGCAAGCCTCAAACTCAGCAATCCTCCTGTCTCTGCCTCCGGAGTGCTGGGATTACAAGCATGAGCCACCAAGCCCGGCACTGTGGGGTGTGGTACTGATTGCTGGTTGGCGTGAGTCACCACGCCCAATTATCATATCATTGTATGTGGTTACCAGCATGAACCAGGGACCTTGTGCTTACTAGGCAGATGGTGGAACCACTGAGCTAAATCTCCGGCCCTTAAAGATTAATTTGTCATAGACATTCTTTTTCCCCTGGGAAATAGCCTTTGAATTCCATGTATCCAGAGAGTTTACTGACATTCGTGTACAATCTTGACTGTGTCCTTAGCTCTAGAGCAGAAGTCAACAGACTTTCTGGAAAGGGCCACGTGCTTTCTGTTTAAGCCACTCAACCATTGGCTCATCCATGAAAAATGTCAAGGATAGGCCTGGCTGTGCTCTAATTATGCGTTACTTAATATAAACAGCCCGGGACTGGATTTCCTCATCCCTATTTCCTAGATGGCTTTTAAAATAAACTTTGACTTTGTTGAATGCAATCTACGCCAGTGAAATAGACCCCTTCTCTTTGGGTCCAGGGGCATCTGGGTGACCTGTGGGGAAGAAAAGAGACTGAAAACAGCTGGTGGAAATACGTGATGACTATTACCAGCCAAAGTGACACAGCCTGAAGCAGGTTGCAAAGTAGAACAACCGTAATAAAACACAGTGGGACTCTAATGCCTAGTTATCTTTATTTCTCATAAACATTGCATCCATTTGTGAACAGTGCATGTTAATTATGTCATAAGAAAGATGGTCTACCTTAAAAGTTACTTACAGTGAAACATGTCCAGATTTTCTGTGGCAGAGATCTCTTTTCACTCGTGGTTTCAGTGGCATTCCCATGGCATTGGGTGGTAAGGATGGGTGCTCTTATTCCTGTTACATTGCTATGGGACTAAGGCATTAAGAAATTATGTGATCCCCTCCCCAGGTTGGAGGTCATTCTGGGGTTTTTTTTTTTTTTTTTTTGAGACATGGTCTCGCTGTGTAGTGCAGGCTGGCCCTGAGCTCACTGTGTAGCCCAGGCAAGCCTGGAACTCAGCAGTCCTCCTGTCTCTGCCTCCCGAGTGCTGAGTGCTGGGATTATAGGTGTGAGCCACCACGCCTGCCCCCCCCCCCAGTATGTGGTACTGATTGCTGGTGGGTGTGAGTCACCACACCCAACATTGTATGTGGTTACCGGGATCGAACTCTGGACCTTGCGCTTGCGAGGCAGGTCCTGGAACCACTGAACTAAATCTCCGGCCCTGGAGGTCATTCTGTATTGTTAGCAGCATTTCCCTCTTAAAACCTATTTCCATTTGCCTGAAATACAAAGGCAAGAAGGGTCCTTTAAGGAGTTGAGTGAGGTCTGGGGGAGATGCCACTGCACCAACAGGAGTCCTGCCTTTTCCTTCTAAATGCAGCCTTGTTTTACCATGTTGCAGAATGGAGCCATTGTGAGCTGAGAACAAGTTGGGTTTTGAACTATTGTTAGTGAAGAAGCAGAAGCAGTCTTCTTTGGAATTACTTTCATTTTGAAAAAAAAAAACAGTGACAAGACAAATAACAGCTTTCCCAGATGGTGCATGTTAGTGGCCTCACAGAGGGGCAGAGAGTTTCTTTTCCTATATGTCTGCATTTGGTGTACTTATTTTCTCAATTTGAGTGCTTTATTCATAGCACTTTAATTTAGAAATTGGGCTTTTAAATGGAAAAAAGCTGTAAGCTATTACCAAAAATATAAGAATTAATCCTAGTTGATTGTACTATAAAGTATAAATATGTCTTCAATTAAGTTCCTTTCAGTGACACTGTTCACCTTTTTATTTCTAAAATAAAATTGGGAACAAACTTGATTCTCCACCCACTCAGAAAAAGATTTTTCACTCTTTTCTTGAGCCCATGGGATCAGTACCAAGAACTGACAGGAGTTAGGTCAAAAGTCGGACCTTATAGGACTTCAGGGAAGATGGTGGAATGGTGAGCAGCAGAGAAAGAGCCTGTCTAAAACTTGGTGTTCTTACACCAGAATGTAGCAACTCGAAGAGAAGGAGGGAGGAAATGGGTCCCCAGAATCTAGGAAGGATCTGAGGCAAGAATCAAAGTCTACAGGCAGAATGAAGACAGAGACTTAAAGAAAGAAAAGGGAAGGACCGGGAATGGTGCTGAACCTGCAGACATACGGTAACTTGTGGCGACCCATAGGCCTCCATGCAGAAATGAATTAGTGGAACAGAGTAGTGGACACACTGGATTGCTGCAGATGCTGTCATTAATGTACTTAAATTGGCCCGGGTCAGACAGAGGATCTGTGCCAGTCAGTAAGGATGTTCTGCCCACCAGCCTAAAGGACTGAGGATCTGTGCCAGCCACTGGGGGCTGCATTGTAAATGGATTAAGATACACGTGGCAAACCACTGAGGAACATAGAAGCCACTGTTAGGCGCTGGAACAGTCTGCCCCAACAAGAGTGCCAGCCACTGGACTGTGACACCCTGGCCACTCTGCCATATCCCTGCCACTACCTGTTTCCTGTCTGCCACATTGAAAAAGCACCCAGTGAGAGAGTGAAGACAACCTGTGGATTACAGCCATTGTACCTTCCATGGCGTGCCAGACCTGAGATTGCTTAAGGGCCATTACAAATCCAAGGAGGTTAATGCAGGAAGTAGCCATCCCTAAGGGCTCAAAATATTAAGAAGAAAGATACTCTCATTAACCATTGTCCAGACAGCAACCCAGGAATTAAACCAAATACATCAGCAACAACAAACAAGTAGGAATGAGAAAACATGTAAAAATTCAGATACCCAGATCATCACCAAGGGGGAATCTAGGGAAAAATGAGAGACCTAAATATTAAAACAGAAACACTAAATCTGCTGGTAGATAGGGTAGGTAGTACTCTTGGAGACACAGGCATAGGGAAAGACTTTATGAACAAAGCCTCAGCAGTACAGGAACTAGCAGAAAGAATCAACCCCTGGGATCTCATCTTAGTGAAAAGCTTCTGTACAACAAGAGAGACCACTAGCAGAGCAAAAAGACAACCTGCAATATGGGAAAGAATTTTTACCCATTTTTACTTTACTATCTAGAGTATATAAAGAACTTTAAAAAATCAGCCCCCCAAATTTAAAGACCCACTTCAAAAATAGGCATCTGAAATGAACATTTTTCAGATAAGTAAAAGCAGGAAAGAAACATACGAGGAAATGTTCAACATCACTGGTCATTTGAAAGATACATATGAAAACAACACTGAGATTCCATCTCATTGCACAAAGAATGGCCACTATCAAGAAATCAACCAACAAATAATTATAGAGATGTGGGGAGAAAGGAACCCTTCTCCACTCTTGGTGGGAATGTAGATTGGTGCAACCACTTTGGAAATCAGCATGCAGATTCCTCAAAAAACTTAGGATTAGAAGTCCCATTTAACCCTGTTATTTTCCTGTTAGGTATATAAAGGAAAGAATTAAAAGCAGCATATCGTAGTGACATATGTGCACCCATGTTTTTTTTGTTGTTAAATCAAGCTTTATTGATAAAATGGAATTCAGAATTATCTTACTAGGAACAGCAGCAGGCCCAGCCAATCATGATAGCAAAAACGTGGCAGTCTCCTACTTAATATAGGAAGCTGCTGCTTTATCAATTAGTAATTAAATGTAAGGACTTGTAAAGAGGTGCGAAGAATCAAGGCATTTTAGCTCCAAGATTGCTCTTCATATGAATATACTGCATTCCCTGCGATACTCATGGCAACACGGAGGCATCCTCAAAGACAGTGAAGTGAACTGAAGCGAATGGCTTTACCAACCATGAATCCTCTGCCAAGAACATGAAGGCAGTTTTCTGTAACTCCATGAATGCTCAGCTGTATAAGGATCTGCCATTATTCTCCACCATCCGTGCGCACCCATGTTTATAGTAGCTGAGTTTGTAATAGCTACATCTTGGAAACAGTCCAAATGCCCATCAGCTGGAGACTGGATGAAGATGATGTGGTCTTTTTTTTTTTTTTAGTAAAATGGAGTGTTATTTAGCCATAAAGAATGATAAATTAGAGACACTTAAACAGATAGATCTTGACTCCATACTCATGAGTGCAATAAATAGGACATAGATGTGTAAATATTGTATCTTCTCTTTAGTGTGAGAAACTGATGGTGTAAATCAGGTCCAGAATGAATGATAGATATTGTGAAATAGGAAGAGAATGTTCAAAGGGAAGTGGGAAAGGGGGGTTAAGGGTAAGTAAAGAGGAGAAAGAAAATTTGATGGTAAAAAAAATGGAAACATTAGGCTGGAGATGTAGCTCAGTGATTCCGGCGCCTGCCTCAAAAGCGCAAGGTCCTGAGTTTGATCCCCGGTAACCACATACAATGCTAGGCATGGTGACTTCACCCACCAGCAATCAATACCACATACCACAGTGCCCGGCGTGGTGGCTCCCGCCTGTCATCCCAGCACTCGGGAGGTAGAGACAGGAGGATTGCTGAGTTCGAGGCTTGCCTGGGCTACATAGTGAGCTCAGAGCCAGCCTGAACTACAAAGCGAGATGCTGTCTCAATTAAAAAAAAAGAATGGAAATGTAGTTTATGTAGATAGGGGCCTGGGAGTTTGTAGGGTGGGCAAAGGAATGGGAAAATATCAGAATCAAGAGATATGTACATGTATAAATTCTCAGTGTTGAATGTATTATATCTAATATATGCCAATACACTCAATAAAGGTCAAAAAAAATTGGACCTTATAATACACAGCAAGGGAAGGGGAAGGGAATTGCATGGTAAGAGTGACCAGAGAAGCAGGAGTGAGCTACATTGCTTTATTGGACTTTGAAGGTGCAAAAGCTTTGATAACTTCAGTGAGAATAGTTTCAGTTGAGAAAGGGAGCCATGGTTTGCGACTATTTAGAACTGTGACTAAGAGGTGAAAGTCTGCTTTTCTGAAGTTTAACTAGGAAAAGAGGTAGAAAGGAAAGAAAAATGGATTAAGCATATACATAAATTAGTAATTTTTGTCCTGTGTAATAAACCTCCTGATATAGTTCTTTAATGTTTTCTTTGAAAACAGTTTCAAAGTTAAAAATTAAACTGTAGCCTCCTTTACCCCTAATATTTTTGGGATTCTTTGTTCTCTTAAGAGGCTTAAACAGGAAGTTTGAGATTTGGGCTTTCCTAGAGACTTCTAAGTACAGATTGTGCTTTGAGAGATTGGTCTCTTGATTGGTTACTGATAAAGAGAAAAGGTGGAAGGAAATGAAGGCTGTTTGAACCAGTTTCAGAGAAGAGCAAATGTTGGATTTCACAGGGCAATGTTTTATTTATCATCTGAGAAGTGACATAATAATAGATCAGTGAGATTCAAGTCTTTTCTTCAGTTTTTACAAGTTAGATAAACCCCAGACTGTCATGCCAGATTGAGGCACTAGGGATATGTATTTAGTAGAAAATATGGCTTCTTTTAAAAATATAGGACATTTTATTTTACTTAAATCATGGTTTTTTTGGCTTGCCTAGAATATCCTGAGTGAAGAGATATTGTTTTGGACTGCATATAAAGTAAATGATATAGTTAATGTATAGTAGTAACAACGTTTTGTATTTTTTATTGTAAATAAGAGGCTTGCAGTTTGTAGGCTACAAGTTGTACGCATCTGCGTATAACACTTAATTGTCCTAATTTAACTGACTTCCAGAACTCAATGTATGTGCAAGAAGTCATCTCTTCATTTAAGAAGTGTGGTAGTGGGCCAGAGGGTTAGCTCAGTGGTTCCGGCGCCTGCCTCGCAAGCGCAAGGTCCTGAGTTCGATCCCCGGTAACCACATATAATGCTGGGCGTGGAGACACGCCCACCAACAATCAACACCGCATACCACAATGCTGGACGTGGTGGCTCATGCCTGTCATCCCGGCACTCGGGAGGCGGAGACAGGAGGATTGCTGAGTTCTCGGCGGCTTGCCTGGGTACCATAGTGAGCTCAGGGCCAGCCTGAACTACAAAGCGAGACCCTGTCTCAAAAGCAAAAAAAAAAGAAGTGTGGTAGTGTATATTTGCCATATAGGTGTTTTTAGTGTATAGCACCTGTGAGCAGGTTGGCATCATGTATTTCAGCAGTAGGTTCCAGCCTTCCTCGGCCCTGGACACTGCAGCTGGGAAGGCCTGGGACTGACAGTGCTGGGTCACCCCTCTCACCCCTGTGGGACCCCTAAGACTGTAAATTCCTCTGTGTGTTACCTCGGGGTAAGCATTGCTCTGTAGTCCACCAGTGAGATGAAGGTTGATGCTTAGGTATGATCAGTATTTTTACTTCTTTTTAAAAATTTAACAGTAGCAAAATCTTATTAAAGCTAGGAAAGAGTCTCTGGGAAGCACATTCGGGCCAATTTAAAAGCAGGAAAGGGAGTGTACCCCATGGCGTGAGGGTAGGCACCATGCCAGAGAGAACAGAGTGGTCCCCATTTTGATAATTTCAGAACTGCATTTTAATTGATGTAAGTTTATTTAAAATGCATTATCTCCTACACTCTTAGGCAATTCTTACATAAATTTGATTACACAGACTTTGCTACAGGTTACCACATCTTAAAGATGGTTTAGTTTGGGTTCTAGAAAAGCTGTAGTAAAGTTAACGTGTGGGTTTGCAGTCATGCCTTTAAAAAGTATTCATGGTTGAAAATGACAGTGTTTGCTAGTGAAAATGTGGTAAACTAAAGGAATTCTTTTATTTATATTTAATGGCAGCTAATAGGACACATTACTGTGGTCCTGATATGGTAGTGGTGATGAACTCTGTAGTCTGTTTCTGATATTCTGTGTTTTGTCTACACAGCTCTGTTCTTAAGAAAAATATGCCATGCTTTTAAAAACCCACAAGTTTTAACTTCTGAGATTTCAAGAGATTTGAGCCAGGTGTGGTGGCACACACCTTTAATCCAGCTCACTAGCAGGGGTGAGCAGGATAATCACAAGTTTGAGCCCAGCCTGGGTGATTTAGCTAAGATCTTGTCTCAAAATTTAAAAACAAATTTTTTTTAAGCATCATGGTTGTGTCTCATTATGAAGGCTCTGGGACCGTGCACAAACACAAATACAAAACAAAAGCTTGAGGTGTTATTTAGTAGTAATGTTATTCTAGCAGGTCAGAATATTTATAAATAACTAAGTGTGGCGTTTTGGCTGTTAAATGCTAGAAATAATGAGCACATCTGATAATTTAGAGAGTTTGAACCTCATGTGATTTCTCATTATTGGTTTGCTTAATCTGTTCAGCAGAGGTTGGATGTGTGCTTGGTCCATAATTTGAAAAACAGGACTGTAAACACCAGTTTCATGACCTAATGGGAGAGAGTGTGTAAGGTGCTCTTTCAACCAAAATGTGTAGGATTCTTCTGGGTATTTGTTGTGACAGAGGTGCTTCTGGGGCTGGCTTAGCTGTTGGGAGAACTAACAAGACTCATTTTCTGTTTCTGGGGTGGTCACTTGTTCCCAGGCGTGCTCCTTTGCCCAGCTGCTCCAAGGTGCTCTTCACCTGGGCGGGGAGAGCACTTTCCCCCACAGGAAGCCAAAGAACCTCATTGCAGTTAGGATTTGGTCGCTCATGTACAGAAGCAGATTTGATGAAAGCTTTAGAGGGGAGCCAGGTGACTCAGTGTGGTGGAATCATTCTTTTCATCACTCAGCGAGTCCTCACCAGGTACCTGGTCTGTGTCCCACACTACCCTGGGTTGAAGGATAACTACGAACGAAGCAAAATCCCTGTCGTTGTGGAGCTCAAATGGTTACTGATAAGGTGAGGAGAACATGTACATTTGTGTTTTTGTGTTCTGGGATATAACACAGGGAGTCACGTACTAGGCAGGTGCTTTACCACTGGAAGGTATCTGCAGCTTAAGTGGAGATAACATTAAATGACGTGTACTAAACAAGTGAATATACAAAAAAGCTTATACATTCCTGAAGCTGATAATCCCAGCACCTGAATGGCTAAGGCAGGAGGACTGAGAGCCTGGACTACATACCTAAGGAGACAGGGTCAAAATGTCTGGGTAAAAATAAACCAGACTACACCAAAGCAGACCAAACGAATAACAACAAAACAGGAAGCACGATGCCTGGCATGAAACTACTGTGTGTTAGAAATTACTATGATGAGGCTTAGCTGAGGTGATATTATCTTGTTATCCTTAGGTAAGAAGACAGTTGAGCAGAGACCTGATGGATTTGAGAGAGGTCTGTGGAGATCTGGGGGAAGAATCTTCTAGGCAGAGCTGGTGGAAGGAGCAGGGGATGATGGGAAGCCACGGAGACACTGGGCAGCATCGTGAGGAATGGAGTAGACATGCTCCGCATTCTGTTTCAGTGGGATTGTTCTGGCTGCTGTGGAGAGACTGGACAGTGCAGGAGCCGAGAACAGAAGCAGAACAGGAGAGATGGTTCGACAGGATGGCACCTGTGTGGGGGTCCTGGGTATGTGGACGGGTGAAGCAGTGAGTAGAGTGTGTCCAGACCTTGAGGTGTGGAGCGGCCATTCGGTGAACTGGTACAAGCTGAACGGAGCTTTTAGTTTATGCCCTAGATTGTTAGGAGAGGGGTGTATGAGGGGAGAGGTCACCTGGACCTAGCAGGGTGGAAGCCATTGACGTAGGTAGGTCAGAGTCCTTCGTCTTGAAGCTGAGGTTGGTAGGCCAGCGAGTCTAAGGTTCAAGGGAAGAAGTGCTTACGGTCTGACCAAGACCTGAGGCTTGGGGAGAGGTGATGAGGAAGCAGCCGGAAACCACGAAAAGGAGCTCTCAGTGTGGAAGGGAAGGCCCGGAGCAAAGACAGACAGACGGGGGCTGGGGATTTAGCTTAGTGGCACCACACAAGGTCCTGAATTCAGTCCCCAGTACTTGGAGTGGGGTGGGGTGGGGTGAGGGACCAACCAAAAGCAAAACGAGCCAGTCAGAGACTTTAGTAACCAACAAGCAAGACCTTGCAGCTGGATGAGCAAGATGTTCCCAGGAGAGAGTGACTTGTAGTGAGATAAGGTCTGAATTTTGGTAATGGCTTTGATACTAGCAGTTCCCTGCAGTGCTAGTAGTAAAACCCTGGTTGGACAGGGTAGGGGAGAGGAATGGAAGTATTAAAGAGCCTTGCTGAGAAGGGAGGAAGAGAAGGAAGAAGTTGGAAAGAGGAGATTAGTTCTGGGCCATCGTTGTGTTTTGAAAAGGAGTAATTGAGTGTGCCTGTGCAGATGGGGGGAGGGGAATGAGGGGCCCAGGATCCGTAGCAGAGTGGGAAGTTTGCTTGGGGAAGAGTGCGGGGGGAGGCAGAGTGGGAGGCCTGCTGCTCCTGGCTGCTGGCAGCAGGTTGAGAGCTGAGGACACCTTGGAGGTGGGAGGAGGGGCTGTGGACTGTGCAGTTGGGAAAGAGTTGCTTGGCACCATCAAGGCCCCACCTGCGAGGTTATCAAGAGCTTCAAGTGGGTCCAGGCAGCTTTTCCTGCAGCTGTTGCAGCTGGTTGAGACAGATGGAGCGGAGATGGGGAGCAGGTGGCCAGCATCTAGGAGGCTGTTATGGCGAGGAGTCCTCAGCTGTGAGTGGGACAGAGGGAAGTGAAGGTAAGCACGGGTGAGGGCCAGGGGCAGAATCTGAAATGCTGTGTCCAAAAGTTTTTCTTATTTTGTTCTTTAAAGAAAATTTTTGCTCAGACTTTAGTGTTTGAACTTTTCTAATCTCAAAATCTGAAATCCAAAATGTCTTAAAACCTTAAACTTCTCGATTAGCAACTATACAAAAAGTTTTAGGTTTCAGAGCTGTTACAGTTTAAATCTCCATGTCCCCCTACAGCCTCATTCACTTGTAGGTGGGGCTTTGGGAGGTGACTACTGGATCGTGGGTGTGTAGCACGGATCTGTACACCATGGATTTCTAGGAGGGTGTGACATTAGGAGGTGAAGCCTGGTGTAAGGAGATGGGGGTCGCTGTGAGCACGGCCAGGGAGGTGCATGTGGATAGATAAAAAGCTCCACCTCCTTTGATGGCTGCTGCTTCCTACCTGCCTGTTCCTCCTCTGCCATGCTACCAGCTGACTATGGACTGAAACCTCTACAAACTGAGCTGAAATAAACCTTTAAACTGTGTCAGGTGTTGCGTCTCAGCAATGAAAAAATGCAACTAAGAAAGCCAGTTTCCCAGGGTGCTGGGAGGACAGGCACGACCTGTGTGCCCAGTTGAATGTGGGCATGTCTGTAAGGATGGCCGTGACCGGAGAAGGCTCCATGGAACAGTCCGGGATTTGGAAGATGGCGTTCAAGGTTGCGCAGAGCCTTCAGGGCTGAGCTTCGGCATTGGTGGGGGATGGTGGAAGCTGCGGGCTTCCTGAACTGACTGAAGTACTAGGATAAAGTGATGAGGCTAGTGGTGCCTTGAAGGGTGTCTTGCGTGGATCCCTCAATTGCAGAGCTACCGTTTTAGGAATACTGAAGATGGAGCACTTGGGGAGATTTTTTTCTCTTTCACCTGCTACAGTTTGTATATCGATGTTTATTTGTTAGAGATACCTATTTAAGATCAGTGGGAAATACTTTTGACTTTTTTTTTCCCCTCTGTGCCCTATATATCAGCGAGTGACATTGTGATAGTGCAGGGGGCTGGGAGCCAGGGGAATCTGTTACAGTCATCACTGCCTTTAACATTAGAGAGATCGCTCCTTCAGGGACTGTTAAAAACAGGAGCTGTGGGGGGGAGGGGTGTGAGCTACAAAAATCCTTTAGTTTTAAGATTAAACCCTTTTCTATTTATTTTAAATAAACCAGTTATTTTACCTTTTGAAATTTTAGCAATTTTATTATACTTAATAAACTTTTATACTCCATGCAAATCATTGTTTTTCAAGAGTAGGGTTATATAAAATAAACATATTTTCCTAGCATAAAAGGATCTGTTGGTAAAGATTTGAACACCCAGAATTATTATGCACATTTAAATAAATTGCAAGAATTATCGTCTCATGCCTTTTCCCTGCTTCATATAAAAATGAATTAGAAAAGTATAGGAGGAAAGATGTAAAGGGACTTGCACCATCATGGATTCAGTGGCTGCCTAGGTGGAGGTTTTTTTGCTTAGAGTGTTCAGAGCTTGCTGCTCTTTTAGCTTTTTGTGTGCTTGGAAAGCTGTACTTGGTAAATCCCTCAGACCAGAATGAATGGGTGATTTTTCATTTCTCCTTAAAATGACCAGAAAACCGGGCTGGAGATTTAGCTCAGTGGTTCCTGCACCTGCCTCGCAAGCACAAAGGCCTGAATTCGATCCCCAGTAACCACATACAATGCTGGGCGTGGTGGCTCACGCCTGTCATCCCAGCACTCGGGAGGCAGAGACAGGAGGATTGCTGAGTTCGCGGCGGCTTGCCTGGGCACCATAGTGAGCTCAGGGCCAGCCTGAACTACAAAGCGAGGCCCTGTCTCAAAAAGCAAAAAATAATAATAATAATAATTTGAGTAATTGTGTCTGCTAAGTCCAGACTGATACTGTCTTATTAGTTTGCTGATTTTATTCTTATTCCTCCATGAATGAATTTATTTAGGGAGCAGGTGTGGCATTTGTCGGTTGAGTACCAGAGCAGAAATGGCAAATAATGAGGTCATGAAGGAAAGATAAATCTGTTGATGAGATGTTGAAAATGTCCCCTTGGGACTGTTGGGACTGTTCCATACTTGGTGTTTATGGTGATTGGACCAGTGACAGTACTGCAATTACAGAGACTATTTGTTGGTCTGTGCTTACACTTTTAGGCATTAAATACTGCAGAAATGAGAAATAATCCTGTTTTCCTCTCCCTTAGGTATCAAGCTAGTTTCTATTAAATTAAAAATTATACTGAGTTTTGTATTTTTAAAACCAAGAATAACTCTACTTATCTTAGAACGGGACAATATTCCTATTTAGAAGTAAAAAGGTGTTTAATCTCTACTTGTTTAATTTTTAATGTTTTCCTATTTCTTGTGTGAAGTTTTTGCTAGTACTTTTTTCTCTGAGTGACTGCTGAAGATTCCATTATTTTAGAATTAGTTTCTTATCATTTGAGTTTGGAAATGTAATGGTGACATTTTAAAGCTATGTTATTAACGTAAAAAGTTGTTAAACCAGTCTCCCTATTCTAAATGTAAAATAAACTCCAAAACACCATGGACACTTCAAACTGCTGGTGGTGTCACACCCTGTGTATACTGCTGGATGTACCTGTGCTAAAATATAATTTACAAATTAGAGGCACTATAAGAGATGAATAATAACTAACAAAACAGTTATAGTGATGAGAGCTGTGTGAATGTGGTCTTCTCCCCGCCTCATCTGTGTATCCTACTGTACATACCGTGGTTGACTGTGGGTACCTGAAGCTGTGGGATGCACATCCTTGGATGGAGAGGGAGCCTCATTTGCCTATTAGAAAACAATTGAGAAAATAGAAAGGAAGGGGGAAGAGCTCCTTTGCCTGCTTCTTACAAAGACAACTATTGTGAAAGCTTATAGGTAGTTTCTTCTAGTACTTTTTAAAGCTGGATTTGTTACAAAACCACTACTTCAAGTCAGTGTGGAGATTCCTCAGGAAACTAGGATTAGAGGTCCCATTTGACCCTGCTATTGCCCTGCTAGGGATAGACACAAAAGAATTAAAATAATCATGTCATAGTGACACGTGTGCACCCATAGCAGCTCAGTTTGTGATAGCTCAATCTTGGAAACAACCCAAATGCCCATCTACTGGAGACTGGATAAAGAAGACATGGTTTTTCTATAAAATGGTATATTACTCTGCCTTAAAGAATGACAAGTTTGAGTCATTTATACTCAAATGGATGTACCTTCAAGACATACTCATAAATGAAATAACTAGATCACAGATGTGTAAATATCGTATCTGTTCTCTGGTATGAGAAACTGAGGATGTTGGTGAGTTCTAGAATGTATGATGGATATTGTGAAATAGAAAATATTCAAAGGAAATGTAGAGGGGTGAGTAATGAGGGGTAAAGAAACGTGATAGTAATTTAAAAAAAGGAAAACAAAGCTTATGTATTTAGGGGGTGGGGGTTGTGGGGTGGATAGAGGAATGGGAAAAAATGAGATTTAAATTGTGTCATATACTGGTAAAAATTCCCAATATTGAGTGTGATCATGATGTGTGTATACAGTGACCAATAAAGATAAAAATAAATTTAAAAAAATAAAAAAGATAAATCCCCCACCTGAAAAACACTTACTTCCCAAAACAAACTCTTACTTCCCAAATCTGTTACATGTCATTATGTGATGCCACACATAAACCTTTGTCTTCTTTTTCACATAGCAAAATAAACAGAAGTATTTTTCTCAGTTACAAAATACATTAAGCTTATTTATAATTTTTTTTGCAGCTATAGTAATATAGTAATATAGCTACTCAGTCTCTTTATTAGTGGACTTTAAATTATTTAGCTTTCTTTTTTTTCTTGTAAATAACACCATAATGAAGATCTATGTCCCTAAAACCTTGACTGAGCCACACATCACGTTGTCTCAGTAGGGTAGAATACCAGAAGTAGTATTAATGATTCAAACTTTAAACATAATGGCATTAATTGACTGGAATTTTAAAATAGAAAGTGGAGGTATAGTGTTGATCTTGCCTTAAGAACTGAATTTCACTAACGACACATTAAGAAAATGACAGACATGTGATTTTGAGATGTATATAAATTGTACCAATAAAGAATTCAATTAAAAAAAAAAGAAAATGACAGACATGTGTGGATTTCCCTTTTCTCTTTTGAATGGGAAATCTTCCTCTACTTTCCCTCAAAAACAAATGATAAGAAAACGCTATCCCTGAGGTCGCTGTCACCGAGCCGGCACACTGAGGCTCAGCTGGGAAGCTTGCCCGAGTTAGCTGTGCATTCCGCGTTGTCCTCATTGGTTCTGGACCTCCTGGCAGTGGTGTTTCCTTGGACCCTGAGCGTGACCTCACCTGTCACTGGCTAGGTCTTCCCCTTCCTCTCCCTTCTTTGAGACTGGCCAGGATCATAGTGCTCTTGCGCATGGTGGTTGGCATATGTTATCGGATGCAGCTTGTTTCCAGGATTAACAAACAAGAAATCCCAGTTTCCCTTTAAAGGTGCCAGTAAAATCTGCTCTGGTAGAATCTGGCCTTGCTTTTCTTTCATAGCCACGATTATTTAAGCTTACAAACTGAGGTACTTTGCTGTCCAGCATTTTCCCTCTCATACATACTTTCCCCGCACATCAGTGTCAAGGGTCTGCAGGTAAGTTGTATGCACTTGCGTTCAAGGTTGCAAAGCTTCACTCACTGTCCATTCTCTGAAAACAGAGAATCCGTATTGCCTAGTTGTCCCTGCATCTGTCTCTGTATGTCTCGGGGTAGCCTGGAGTGGAGCCCAGTGTGGTGTGGCAGCGTTGTGCTTCTTGAGCACTCGAACAGAACAAAAAAGAATCAGAAGGGAGTTTGTGTTGTGGTGCACTAATTGCCTTGTTACTGATTCAGCCTTCCAAATGAGATGGATTGTTTAAACGTGGCTATCTTGTGGTTATTTTAATTCGCTTCATTACACTGTGCAGGAGATTTTTGATGACAGGATTCTGAGATGCGTTTTTTGGATCTTCTAGTGTAGCTTTTCTGGATCCAAATCTTATTCATCTGGCTGCCTGTTATCTACCCCTGTGAGGCTTGGTGGGCTCGATTAAATTCAGAATAGTTCTGCTGTTACATCTCAAGTTCTCTCGTGATGTATAGTATTTCCTTCCGTCCCAAGTGACCCTTTTTTCACCTAGAATCAGTGTTTGAAAGGTAGATTTATCATTACAAAATAAGGTAGGAAGTAAATGCTAGATTTCACTTTCTTTTTTGAAGTAATTTAAGCTATATATCATCTAAAAGTAAGCAAAATACTGACAGGTGTTTTCACACAGGTTGACTGAATTTGTCAGGTATTATGGAGGTGATCTAGAATGGTGAACACTAAATAATCTTCAGATTCTGTGGGATATAAATTTTAAAAGGATAGAGATTGTTCCTTCTCTCAACTGCTAATGGTGTGCCAACAATTGCAATAGTGAACTAATTGTTTCTGAAAATCCAGAGGAAAAATAGTATTTATTATTTTGGTTAGTCTGTTTTAAGCTGTGGATTTATTATCACCCCCTCCTCCACTGGTGATAGAAACCAGGTTTGTTTGTTTGTTTTATTTTATTTTTATTTTTGCTTTTGAGACAGGGTCTCGCTTTGTAGTTCAGACTGGCCCTGAGCTCACTATGGTGCCCAGGCAAGCTGCCGCGAACTCAGCAATACTCCTGTCTCTGCCTCCCGAGTGCTGGGATGACAGGCGTGAGCCACCACGCCCGGCTCCAATGTGATTTTTAAAAAATTCCTTTGGGTATATTCCTAGCGGGGGGATGGCAGGGTCAAATGGGACCCTTAAAGCATGGGTTTTTTTTGCTTTTGAGACAGGGTCTCGCTTTGTAGTTCAGGCTGGCCCTGAGCTCACTATGGTGCCCAGGCAAGCCGCCGCGAACTCAGCAATCCTCCTGTCTCTGCCTCCCAAGTGCTGGGATTACAGGTTTGTTTGTTTTTAAAGACAGGGTCCTGCTTAGTCATTAAGTTGTAGACTTTCTCTTACAGTGCTCCTGGCTCAGTCTCCCAGAGCACTGGAGTTACAGGCACACACCACCATGCCCAACTTAGTTGTCCAAAGTTTTCTTACAAGTTGGTTCCACTCCATTTATCTGGCTGTTCTCTCCCTTCTAAGCTTGATAGCATGGCCCCATGTACTCTTGTTTGGTTTCTTCACATGCTTTTTTCCCCCTTTCGTTCTTTTTGAGATAATTTCCTAATATATAAACACGATTATTACTTTTTGTTTGTTTTGTCTTGCTTTCTGAGATAAGATTCACCTGTGTAGCCCAGGCTGGGCCTTGAACTTCCCTGGTCCTCCTGTGTCGTGATTGCAGTTTTAAGGTCTTTGTCCGTCCGCTTTGGCTGTTGTCCTTCATTATCTCTGGTGACACTGCTGCGTTGCCTTCGCCCAGTGTGTCCTCAGTGCTCCCTTCTCTTGATCTCCAAGTGCTCGTGCCCTTGTGTCCACAGGTCTCTGCTGGGCGTCTCCCCTGGGGTCGTTCTTGCTGGACGCTAGAATTCAGCCAGAGAGGCCTTGTTTTCAGTTCCTCCTGACCCATGACGGGCCTCGTGCAGCAGATCTGTATTTTATCTCCATGTTGAATTTTGTGTATCTGTTTTACTGTTATACAAATTCAGCTTATTTTTAAATCCTCCTACAAGGAAATCGTAAAGCAGATATATGCATTAAATTTTTTCTGACTTTCTTTCTTCCTGTTACTTTAACTATTTAATTTGTTTTCTTGGTTTTTCTTCCTCCCTTTTTTGGTTCAGAATGATACCAAATAGAGCATGTTGTATATGTGTTGTTTGTTCAAAAGAAAATTGGAAGCAGTACCTTTCTCCTCTACAGAGTGATGTTTTGTGTTTTCTTGGAAATGATTTCCATATGGCTGTACCTGGCTGCTGTAGAGCACGTGGGCACCCCAAATGAGGACCCCTCAGAGTTGCTGGTCTTGAGGAAGACTGCATATCTAACTCTGCTACTTTGAAGACATGACACTTTTCCCTCTCTCTTTTAAGGGTGGAAAAAATTTCAACTCTGTGGCCACAGTTTGTCAGAATTCTATTCTGAATTTGTTCCAGCAACATACTTTGTCAAAGATTCTGAACTGTGGATGTTAATTATAGAAGATTTTAAATTAGATACATTACTTATTCCGCATTCAGCAAATATTTATTTAAAATTGGTATGCACTTTACTGTGCACAAGTGGGTCAGCCTGCTGGGAAGGGGGTGCCTGCCTCTGCATCCTCTAGCAGCTTGGTCCTTGTAGAGCTGCACCCAACGCTGAAGTTGGGGACGGGATTAATATACCCATTAGTGTTCGACGGGGTCCTGATTGTATTGGATATTGGGAGATACTTCCCATCCAATCTAGAAAGAGTAGTTTATGACCAAAAGTTGTACATTTTTGTTAATTTTTATAATATAACAGGAAACAAAAATGATGTCAGATTATTTAGGATAAGAATTGAATGGTTAAAATGACACCTGCCCATGTAACACTCAAGATAGTATGTAAATAAATAGTCAAGTTATGCTCAGGTAAACTGTTGAGTGGTTAAAAAGGAAAAGTAACAGATTCCCAACTACGATACATGTTAGGGCCAGCCTAAACAGTTTGGAAATAGACAAAAGCTTTAAAGACCTCTGCTGCATGCTTATGGAATAGTAAATGACATCAAGAGTCAACGGATTATGCAGTTCTGTGTAATGAAAAAAACGTTGTTGGCCTGTCTACGCTAGAATCTGCCTGCCTCTTGGGAGCTGCCAAACCTGGGAATATTCTTTAACGCTCATGACCCACTCCCTTTAGATATCAGTGGTAATGATGACCATGACAACTGTCAGGGTTTGGTGGGAATTAAATTCCATGTAGGTGGCATGCCTCACCGTGCCTGGTACATATCTCATTACCTCATTAAGTAACAAGCTGAAGTTATTATAAATAAGGACTTAAACAGATGGAAGAGGAAAAAGAAAATACTTCTGGCAGGAACTCAAAGGAAATAATCTAAATGGAATGTTTGTGAAACACATGTATTATTTTATCTAATACTTTGCTAAATAATGTTTTTCAAATTCCATGAATGTAGCTTTACAGTAATATGGCAATACAGTATCAAAATACACCTCAGCCTATTATTTGTTGAAATAATCACATTTCTCTCTATGGAACTGCTCTCTTAAACTTGAATCCTATGAACACCTGGCAATTCAGCATTTCTTTGTACTTCACCTTTATGAACATTAGATTAATTCCCAGTAAGCCAGGCTATGTGAATGAACTACTGTATTAGTCTATTTTCATTATTCAGGTAATGGAGTACCTCAGACAGGCTGCTTTATGCAGAAGAGATTTATTTTGGCAAACAGTTCTAGTACAAGGTCTAGGGGCCACATCTAGTGATGGCCTCCTTACTGGCAGAAACGGGGGTATTCTGATCTCTCCCTGTCTTCATATAAAGTCACTGGGATTCAGTCCAAGAGGATCACTCTAATGGGTTTCTTTCTTTCTTTTTTTTTTTTTTTTTGAGACAGGGTCTTGCTTTGTAGTCCAGGCTGGCCCTGAGCTCACTATGTAACCCAGACAAGCCTTGAACTCAGCAGTCCTCCTGTCTCTGCCTCCCGAGTGCTGGGATGACAGGCGTGAGCCACCCCTCCCGGCTCTAATGGGTTTCTTAAATGCTAACCACCTGAAGGCACATAGTAAAGTTTCTACTCTGTAATACTTCAGCCTGAGGATGAGATTTCAACATAGGAAAGCTTGGGAGATCCATACAAAGCACATCCAAACCATGGCACCCACCTTCACATTGTAGTAGATACTCAGAGAAATCAGTTCTCAGATTTGTTGTGGGTGAAGGCAGCACATTGGCTGCCACCTGCCATTGAGCTTCATGATTTTGTTCTTTGCCATTCTAAACCATAAGCCTTCAGAATGTAAGTTCTGCATTAAGACTGGAGAGAAGTGCAAACTAGCACAAAAACAATTTCTAAGTAATGTACCGGAAGCTTAAACTCTCTATGAAAATGTTTTCTAAGATGTGTAAACCTCTGAACATGCTTTGAAATAACAACTAGCTGATGATCTCAGAGGAGTCCCTCAACTGCCGATAAACTCTTGTGTTCGGAAGCAGAGAAGGCCTTTCTTTTTCTTTGTTTGGAAAACTTGGTTATCTCATCCAGAGTCTAGATCCTAAACCTTAAAGGAGAAATTTAGGAAGAAATTGAGGAACCTTATTTGGAACCTTTGGACTTGAGCTAGAGACCAGAGCTCTGGCTCCAGTCTTGTCGTCGTCCAGCCGACACCTGCTCTTTGTCCTCATCACTCCCCTCATCCTGGCTGTCACATCGCACCTCAGTAGTGATGTTTCTTCCGTCCCTGTGTGGGTTGTTCTGCCTCCCTCAATCAGGTAGAGATGATGAAATTTGCCTGTCATCCGTCAAGAAACCACCTATGTCATGATGTTTATATAAAATGTACCAATAAAATCAGTTTTTTAAAAAATTTCACCTAAAACATAAAAAATGAAGAAGAAGAAAGAAGAAACAACCTATGATGTGGTGAGGATTTGGGTCAGACTGGAATTGTGAATGTGGGCTTGAAACATGGAGTGACAGCCTCGTCTGTATATTGCATTTTGTAAGGAAAATGTGAAACAAAATTCCTGCTGTTTTGTTTCTCCATAGAAGGAAGAGCGGATTCCTTTTCCTTTTTCTTTTTTGAAATTGATTTTATTGGTACATTTTATATACACATCATGATCACAACTGACATTGAAAATTTGTACCACTATATGGCACGTTTTAATTCTCATTTTTCCCCATTACCCTGCCCGCCCTACAACCCCCTGCCCCATGTGTACATAAGCTTTGTTTCCTTTTTTATTTACCATCACATTTTTCCCCACGTTATATACTCCTACCCTCCTTTACCATTTGAATATTTTCTATCTCACAGTATCAATCATACATTCTAGAACTCATTTATATCTTTAGTTTCTCATACCAGAGAAAAGATATAGTATTTACACATCTGTAACCTGTTTATTGCACTCATGAGTATGTCCTCAAGGTACATCCATTTGAGTATAAATGACTCAAACTTATTCTTTATAGCAGAGTAATACTCCATTTTATTAAAAAAAAAACACATCTCCTCATGCAGTCTCCGGTTGATGGACATCTGGGTTGTTTCCAAGATTGAGCTATCACAAACTGAGCTGCTGTGAGCATGGGAGCACAGGTGGTACTGCTGCTACCTCAAAATTAACCAGCAGCAAGTGCTGGCGAGGCTGCTGGGAGAAAGGAACCCTTCTCCACTGCTGGTGGGAATGTAGACTGATACAAACACTATGGAGATAAGTGTGGAGATTCCTCAAAAAACTAGGATTCGAGGTCCCCTTTGACACTGCTGTTCTCCATTTCCTTTTTCTGAAAGTGAAAAGGAGGACTCAGAGCTGCAGCAGTGGCTGCCTCAGGGTGAGGTGCCTCCTCTGAGGTCCACCTGATGTGATGTTTTCCTTGAGTTCCTAAGCCAAGGGACAGTGCTGGCAGGAGACTTATCTCTGTAGCTACCTGCGCCTCTTCACTGACATCAAGAAAGGGTAGAGTAGCCACAGCCTGGCGAGAACTGGAGGATCTCTTAGGAAACTCGCAAAAATGTGCTCAATGCAGAAATGTAGAAAAATATAAAAAAGCAAAATCCCAGTTGCATTATTCAGAGACAACCAAATACTGGTGTATACTCCTCTGGATATGTTTTCTATGTCTACACCTGTTATCCCAAAGTGATTTTCATACTGCTTTCTGCACCTGTGGACATATAGTATCTATTTCTTTATCAATATTAACATGATTTTTTGATGGTGCATACCATTTCACCATCTGCGTATGTTATTGTTTAACAGATGCCCAGTTATTGGAAGTCCTCTCTTAGGACTTGTGATGTTCCTTGTTTTAGCAATTTTGAGGACTTAGGAACATTGTGGCAAAACATTCCAATCTCCACCTGCCTGTCCTTTGCCCTCTAGAACATTTGGGTTTGGGAATGGTATCTCAACTCGAAGAGGTGGAGTTCTTTGTATTTTTTACTTCAAAAAGGCAAGATTATTCTGGGAACCCCTACTGATACATTGTAATGATAAAAGTGAGTCTTAATCAAAAGTAGTTTGATAGGTGACTCAGGTGTTAGGAGCAAGGTAAGAACTGTGGTGCTAACACTGTCTTGAGGACAGAGTTCTTGGTGTCACCCTTCCACCCCCACCCCCACTCCCACACACCTGTGGACACTGTGGACACTTTCCGCTTCATTGACGCCTCTCTGTTGGGGACGGGTGGTTATAGGGCTCCGCGAGGTAACAGCACTGCAAGGTAACATGTGCTTAGCACTACATATCCACCCTCCATCTACCTCGCCTCAAACAATTTAATTGCAGATTTGCTATTCAGCCTTCCTCTACCTCTTCCCCCTCTTCCTGTGACTAGCGATGGAACCTGGGGCTTTCACACCGAGCTTCCTCCCCGGTCCTTTCATTTTTATTTTGAGGCAGGCTCTCACAAAATCACAAAATTGCTCCAGTTGGGTTAGAATTTGTCATCCTCCTGCCTCAGCCTCTAGGAGTAGTGGATCTTCAGACGTGAACTGCTATGCTCACCTTTCTTCACCTGGGCCCTCTTCTTTCCTGCTTCTTTCTTATTTTTTAATAACAAGATCATGGTTGATCAGTAAACCCTCTTAAGAGTCACTGTCACCAGGAAATGTCTAATCTAACTTTATCTAATTCAAATTGAAGGACATTTGAAAAGTACTCTTTCTGCTTCCATCAAACTGCTTGTTTCATTGTCGAGTTCATCGTAATTTAAAGTTATTTAATACCAAAAGAGCCAGATAATTGCTATAGCTTGTGTTTAAGATTCAGCAGGTGTTTCTTTAATTAATTTCCCAACAGGAGATTAGACCCTGTGGTCCAGGAAGTGACTGATGTAGGAAATCATGCTTAATGTCAGAGGTTTGCTGAGGACACAAGTCTGTGTGGATAAGAAACTCAGTGTCCTCTACTGATGACGTTCCTTGCTTTCCTTCCTTTTATCTTCGACTTAAATAGCTATTAAAGATAGAACGGGCAACATCTGTTTTTATTGGTATTGATTGGTTTTTTTGAAATTCATTGAAGCAGTTTATCTCAGTTTTCATTCTGATCCCATAAGCAGATTGGAAGATCATTCTGACCTTAGTAATTCTTACTTTCCCTCCCTCCTCCCCTACCTCAGTTTTCTTGGTTCGCTTCACCATTCGTTTCCTGTAGAATTATTTGGGTTTTATTTTTAAGAAGCTGGAAAAGCTCTTCTGTGTTGGGATTCTGGGTTGTTCATACATATTGACTAGGTCCTGATGGCTGGAGGGCGACTTGGGTAAGCAGAACCACAGAGCCGAGGGGCTGGATGGCAGAAGGTCGAGTTGGCACTGGGGGGGGCTCATCCAAGAGGACCTGTGGGGCCAAATAAACTGATGTCACTGGAGAAGCTAGGAATAGGATTTTCTTCTTTTGTGGTATGTGTTTGAAAATTTTTGATTTTAATGTTGCCCCTCACTTTTTCTTACAGTTTAGGTCAAACAGGACACATATGTGGCCCAGCATAGGCCCACAGTTGGTTTACATACAGTGTTTGCACTAAGTCTAAGTATAAACTTTGCCTTTCAAAATCATCTTCACTAAGTGGAGTGTGTGGGTACTAATTCAGCCTAACTGGTTGAGATACATGATTTTAATCATCTTTCACTAGGATCTACCACTTATGCAATTGTACAGTTCAGCTCCTGGTAACTTTGTCCTGTTATTTTCTGGTCTCTTGGGTACAAAAAAGACTTTTCAAAAGAGAATGGTGTTTTAGGCTATCATAGCTCTAAACAAGCCTTTAATTTTTATGTATGTCTTTTTCATATTTCTAAATAGCAGTGTTCTCAATTAAACCAGAAGAGTCTATTAATATAATAATGTAGATCTCTAGAATTTTAGAGTGTATTAGCAACTTGAGGTTGAAAAGATTGAAAATTAATCTTGGCTCTAAGTACCAGATGATAATTCACATAATTTCTTTTTCTTTCTTTAAAAGATTTGAACATGGAATTCAATCCTTCAGATCATCCTCGGGCCAGCACAATATTTCTCAGTAAATCTCAGACGGACGGTAGGTTACTCATTTATTGTATCTTTTAAACAACAACAACGAAAGCTCATGTTGCTAGTGGAAGTCCTGATTTTCTACTAGATTTGACTTTTAATGTGGAATAGAATGCTATTTAATTAGTAAGTATATTGTTCCTTGGAGGTTCTCTTTGGTTCGTTTTCTTGTTATATTTTTAGAATTTCACAGCTAGAGCAACTATCTTTATCTTGGTGTTTACTTGGGTTATAGTGACCTACAGACATTGTATAGCAGGAGTTTCTGTTTAACGGTCAGAAATTTCCCCTTGAGTGTTCATAGTTGGATAAATGTTCAAAAGATCGATTAGAAGGAAAAATAAGCCTAATGTAAAAGCATCAACAGTCTCTTTCCTATTCTTGCCAGCTGAATTGAGAGTCCTTTGTTACAAGAAATAAAGTAAAACATACATAAAAGAGTTGTCACAAATCTCAGTAGGACACCTGTCAAAGTATGACATGTGATGTATACATAGTAACTGGGATGTTATTTTATAACATGGGAGTCTTACAGATTCTGTTCTTGACTCTCAGCAAATTGCTAAGCTCTAATGAAGATCATCAAGTGTGATCTCGGGAAGACGGCCAAACGTGTTTAAAACAATGATTTTTATATATATATATATATATATATATATATATATATATATATATATATATGAATTAATAACTCCTCAGTAATGGGTAGGTAACAGTTTGAGTAAAGTATAATATAGATATAATATTGGTGATCTTTAATTAAGCAGGCCACTAACTTGATTTTCAAATATCTTGTTGAAAGTATTTCCAAGAAAAAGAATAAATCAGGTGTCGCACAGTTGCAAAGTACAACTGGGCTCCGTTGCCACCCGCCTCCTGCTTCATTTTTACCCCAGTGAAACGGAAGGGTCAGGTAGGTTATTACCAGGGGAGGAAAGCGACCGTGAAGATGCAGGCTTGGGACAATGAAAAGTGAGGGTCAAACAAAACTTTTTGTAGACAGATACAGATCTTGGTGCTGCAAAAGCGAAGCTGCAGAGCTGTTTGCCTTCAGGTTTGGTTCTTGCTTACTGTAAACTCGGCGACAGACCAACATCATTCAGAAAATGTTCTTTCAGTGTTGCCTGTAATCATTTCAGAGTGTCGGTGGGTGACCCATACCTCGACTGTCCTAATAAAAGGAAATGACCTAACAGAAGAATTGCTCCAGAAATAGCTCGGGGATATACACCCTCCCGCTCCTGCTTCCTCTACATCACATTCTCCTTCCTTGACTAGAATATTAGGGCTTTAATCACTCTGAAGTTTGTTTATTGTTTCAGTCTAAAAATTCTGGCTCTTCCTACGTAATACGTAAACATACTTAAGTCTCACAGTTTGCACCCAAAAGAAGAAATAACCAACACTGTCTCTCCCTCGTCCTCCTCGGGTTGACTTCCGTGGCCTTCTGTTCAGTGACGGCTCCTCTGCCACCTCCGCTGTGTCTCTCCCACCCACTCCCTCTCCCCAGGGGTCTCACTGGACCCTTCCTCAGGGTATGGAGAGTGAGGCTACCCCGGGGCGGTTTCCTTCCTAGAACTGTTGCTGCTCCTGTACTGTCACAAGCTTCTTAAAACTCCCACTTTGGGCTTCCAGTCTTCAAACAGGCTGATTTGCTGAAAACAAGTCCATCTACTGAATAATAACTTTTCCCATAATGAAAAGAAATAGATTTTTTTAATGGGTGATTTTGATATCTTTAATGAATTACTTCTTTGATGAAGTGATTCACAGAGAACTGGCTACTTGGCAAATTGGTCCTCCTTTAAGCTACTTCTCAAATGTCTTCATAAACTTCTCTGTTTACTCTCTTAATTTTATTTCCCAAGGTTCTGTCTCTCCCCTTTCTGATCTGTACACAGTTCCTCTTCACTTTGTTGCCTGTAATGTCTAACTGGACTTTTCTCTGCAGTGCTGGTCACCTGTGTGCCTGCCTCGCTGCTGGGTATCTCCGTACCAAAGGCTGTAGGTTCCTTTTAGTGTATCCCAGACTGAACAGATGCACATTTCCTGTCCTGTGTGGGTCCTTAAGCTAGAAGGATTTGGCTCTTCCTAGGTTCTTCCCTCTTCTCAGTTCCCACTTCCTGGTGTTGGTGTTGTGCTGATTTGCACCATGTTGAGAGACATCCTGTGGGACTGCCCACCCCATAGAACTAGCAAAGACTACAAATCCAAACATTGTTTTTCTTTTTTAAAGAAACTACTAAAGATTTACCAGCACGTCGTTGTATTTGTCTAGTGTCAGGGTCTTGAGTTTTCCCCTTCTGTGGCCCCCGGAGTCTGTCTTTTGCATCTTTTTGCCCACTACTTGGTTTGGACTCAGTTTCTCTCTTGGCTTACTGTAGCAGTCCTTCAGAGGGTCTCCTGGCCTTTGAGCTTATCCTTCTCTAGACCTGTGTCCATGTTGCTAACTGGATGAAGAGGCTCTGTACATCACATGTGATCATGCCACTTGTTGACTTAAAGTTTTTTGGGGGAGGGGAGTGGGGGTGAGACAGAGTTTCACCGTGCTGTCCACACTGGCCTGAGTTTGAAATCTCCTGCGCAGCCCCTGGGCCTGTCATCCACATAATGCTCCTTCTGTGGCCTCAAACGCATGATGCTTCTGCTTTTCTTGAGTGAGGGGTCACAGCCATGCAGTGGCATGTCCAGTTTCCTACCACTCTTGCGGTGACTCTCCGGTTGCCTTGGCTGTAAGCTACAGACACCTTGTCCTGGAGTTCAGGGCCCTTCCTGACCCAGCCTCGTCTTCTTTCTTACTCTGCTCTCCCTCATCTGGTAGCTCTGCTGTAGCCATGCCGAAGCACTTGCAGTTCCTTATGTGTGTGACTTGCTTTATGCACTTTGCATGACCCTGGATTTCCCCTTCTGTCTTTCACACAGTTCCTTTTTGTCTTCACATTTCTTCCTCCATGGATTTTGAGCCTTGAGGCTGAGTTAAGTGGGCCTTTGGTGAGCTTCCATCTTCATCTCTGAATGCTTCTCCAGAGTCTGACTGTATTGTGGTATTTGCCATTATTGCTTTGTCTACTGCCCCTGCCTCCTGAAAGAACAGATTGATACTGGATCTTGGTATTCCCTGCACTTCCTGGAGTGCCTTGTGGGTATGCAATCCACAAGGATGAAAGAAATAAAGAGGATAGCTAGGAAATATTCTTTACTTTAGTGTGCGCATTTATTCACTTGAATAAACTTACTTTTCCATTATTTGCCTCCACACTTCTCAAAGTCCTAGAGCAGGTCACAACTCTGTTTCTTATCCACACCATTAATTATTGGAAAAAATCTTAGCATCTGGGCCGGAGGGTTAGCTCAGTGGTTCCGGCACCTGCCTCGCAAGCGCAAGGTCCTGAGTTCGATCCCTGGTAACCATATACGAACGATGCTGGGTGTGGAGACTCACGCCCACCAACAATCAATACCGCATACCACAGTGCCAGGCGTGGTGGCTCACGCCTGTAATCCCAGCACTCGGGAGGCAGAGGCAGGAGGATCGCTGAGTTTGAGGCTTGCCTGGGCCACATAGTGAGCTCAGAGCCAGCCTGAACTACAAAGCGAGACCCTGTCTCAAAAAAGCAAAAAAAAAAAAAAAAAAAAAAAAAAAAAAAAAAAAAAAAAAAAAAGGAGCCTGGAAATCTCAGCAAAGCCGAATGATAATAGTGTGCACTGATTAGTTTTCCCCAGCTGGCTGAAGTGAAGTGTTTTATTCAAATACAGCATGACTGTTACCTGTCATTTCTTTGCACAAAAGATATGTCATTGCAGATTTCCTTTATAAAAGGGCCATTCAACAAAGAAGGGACCAAGGGCTCCTCGTGGGATGCAGGAAATTGTTGGGAGAGAAAGTGGTTAGTTCACTTGCCTGCCTCCTTTTTCGTGTGTGCAGTCAGTTATGCTTGTAGGAAAGAACTGCATGTAGTTCTTAGTGTCTGTTCCTTTTCTTTACCCATTTAGCTCATGGTTTTCAAAGTTAAGGGAGCTTATGGTTTAGAAGTTCTTTGCTTTAAAAAAAGATTTTGAACCAATCTAAAGTTGTTTTTGTGTGTGTATTCAGGGTGGGGGTTCTCTATGAGTCATAAGAGTCCCTTGGAATAGTTAAGAAAAACTATTCTTTGACTGGCTTGAAGCCAAAATGGAAACATAAAACTTAGAAAATTATGAGGTTTTATTTTGGCACATCCTTTCAGAAATCTTAAAATTGAAACTTTTGTGGTCAACTTCTATGTGAGGTCATAGTTTTGCTCCTGAGCAGTGATGACTTTTGCATATTGAGAGGACCAGCCTTTCTGTCCTGCTTTTATCTGGCATCCAGGATTGGCTTCTTCACGTCCTGGCAGGATCTCCTCTTGCAGAACTTCCTCTGACCATCCTCCCCTGCCCTCCTCTCCACCACTTCCGTGGGCTCTGGATTCTGAAATCCCCTGTGCTGGCCCTGGGCCTGTCATCTACATTTACCAGTGGTTTGGTAGGGAAGGCTTCTCCAGTCACGTATTGAAGCATCTGTAGGAGACAAGGATTTCATAGTGATTTTTGGTTTTCTTCTTCCATACTATGGAAAATAGTTTTGAGAAGCCCTCAAGTGTTTTTATGCACATGTTAAAAATTTTTCATCCTAGCCAAAGGATATAACTTCTGATATATTATAAATGTTGATATTTCCCTTCTTAATGTTTCCATTAAAATTATAATATTTTAGTATCACTTGATATCCACCAGTCATTTAAAAACATAAATATGCTGTTTTTCAGAAATTAGAAATTTTATGTCATCCTATTTTTACCTTGGGCTTTTATTTCCATTCCGTTTCCTTCATAGAGTTTTACCCTATTGTAACATATTTCGTTTTCTGAAAGTCATTTATCACATTGTGATGCTTTTATAAATGTATGGACCTAGATTTAGTTTCAGTTTTATTTTTGGGAATTATAAAGCTTAAAAAGTTAAAAATAAACCTTATACCAAAATAATATTTTCATTTTTAATTAACATAATTATCTTTATGGAGTAGGGTGTAGCATTCTAATATATTATACACACTGCATATTGGTCTGGTTACTTAGACTATCCTCCATCTCACTTACTATTTCTTTGTCATAAGAACATTTAAAAATCCGTTCTAACTATTTTGAATTATGCCACACAGTATCTTACTGTAATTATCTTTCAGTGTAGTAGAACACCAGAACTTACGACTTTTTGCTATGACTTTTGCCCATTGAGCAGTCTTGCACTGTCCCCTCATTGTCCTTCTGTCCTGGCCTCTGGTAACTGCTATTCTGCTCTCTACTTCTGTTAACTCAACTTTTTTCAATTCCATGTAGAGGTGATCACACTGTATCTGTCTTTTCTGTGCCTGCCTCGTTTCACTTAATAAAGTCTCTAGGTCCACCCAGAAATGCTTATGTTTTTGGCTTGTAAATAAAGTACATGTCTGTTTAACCACTAAATTACATGTTGCTTGAGAATAGGGACCATGTCTTCTCATTTTGTTTAGTTAGGAAATGAAACATATGTTGAAAGCTGCATCCTAGTAGACATGCATGACATTGTCATAGTATCTGAATGTCTGTTTCATGCTGCAGTTTTACTTCTTCCCACCATTTCTAACTTTATTAAAAAGCAACACAGACATCTTTTGGTGACAGGAGGATACAGGCAACAGATGTGCACTTCCCTCTCATAGGTCTGCGGTTGGTGTGACCCTCCAGCTGCCATTCCTGCTCTCCCTTCTTTCTTCCTTCTTCCTGGAGCCGGGACCAGGCTCTCTGGACTAGACCAAGCCCGCTGATTCCACTGGACCAGGGGATCCTCTTTGGATGCTATGTTTTACTTTTCTTGGGAGCACTACCCACTCCAGTGTCTGATCTTGTGGGCCTCCCAGTTTTTACGAAGCTACTTGCACCGTATAAATCTGACGAATCCGTCCTGAAAAGTCAGTGTTTCTCAGTATGCCTTTCATTGTATCTTCTCTCCTAATACCAGCAGCTGCCTCCAGGTCCAGTTGCCCATTACTCAGAGTGTGCATTGTAGAGAAGATAGTGGTGTGATTGACCCCAGTGGGGTGCAGCTGCAAGCCCTCTGCCACACCAGTGCATGCTCTTTGTGGAAGATGGACTCTCATCTGCTAAACTGGAGGCTTGTGCCTCTCCCTTTTGCACAGGGTCCTAGTGCAGAGCCCTCTTGCGTGCTGGCAACACCACCCACACCAGAAGGCGGCATCTGAGCAGAAGAAAGGATGACACCAGCCTGAGAATGGACGGCAAGGACGGCCTCAGTGATCTTTGTCGGTCCATGTTTCCATCATGTAGATCCGTTTTTGACCCTCCATTTGAGAGTCGTTACCACAAACTTTGGAAGCAAATCAGAACGAGTTTCAGTGCTGCCATCCGGCATCTCACAGTAGCCCTTCCATACACACAGCACTTAGAATCTCACCTAAAAATCCCATGAGGCCTCACCTCTGCCACGTGCCAAAATAGTTGCAACTTGAGTGTACTGAATATGCACTTGAGCCTGTAGAAACCATTTAAGTGAATATTTACTCTCAGAGTGGTATGGAAGCATATAGTATGTTTATAAAAGCAGTGGAGAAAGTTACCTAAAAATGAAGGCATGTCGAGATGCTTCCTAAAAACAAAAAGTTCTTTCAAAATGGGGAAAGTATAATACATACAGCAAAGGATTAAAACATTTGTATATTAAAGAATTAATATGCAATCAATTAAAATGCTAATAGTAACAAAAATGGGCATATATATATTGGTATGTTTATGTGTGAATGTTTATTTGCACATATTTACATATAAAATATCCATTTGTAAAAGTTCACATAATAGTATCTGTAGAAGTCTGTACAGGGACATGACTAGAATATATACCATATTATTAATAAATAGTAGTTTTACCTGGATTTGTGCATAATCTCATTTTCTTTACTTTTTCCAAGTTTTAATTTTTATTTTGTAGCAGTGTTTTTTTCCTTAAACCTTTCTGTATTTTCCAAATTTCCCGTACAATCTTGCATTCATTATTCTAAAATCAGCAATAGGTAAAGGACTCTAGATAGTTTAAGTTCTTAGGCTTTTGAAAAAAATCCTTTGGCCCTCAGTGTTCTCTGTGGGGAGGAGTAAACATCCAGAGTTCGTCAGCAGCGTAGATGGATGCTTGTTCTTTGAATAATTTTCTGCTGTGTTTGTGTCTGCCTCCTCTCTTCTGTGCTATAATTTTCTCCTCCCTGATCTGCCCTGGACATCTTTGAAACGTTTCTTGTCCTTCCCTGTTGTTTCATCTGCCTTGCTTATTTAGGTTTCCATTTGAGTGCACAGAATGTTCTGTTTCTCCAGCTCGGGGTTTAGATGTAAACACAGGTCAGTCTGGCAGTTATGAGCTCCCTTCCTGCAGCAGAGGCTGCCTTACAGGAGTGACGTCATCGGGATGCCTTCTTGCTCAGGGCTCGGAAGCGTGGGTCACATCCAGCCACAGTGCACGGTGTCCTTGTCACTATGTTCATGATCTCCCTGTTGTGTTAGGAGCCCAGCGAGTCAAGAAGCCACATGGGGTCAGCATGTGTATTTGAATTAAGTGAAAGACAGTCCACTATAGTATTGATACCTGCAGGAATTGGGTGATAATTTCAAACTTACTGTAAGAAAAAATTAGGAACTTTTAATTTGATTTCAAAGGCTGATCTTTCACATCTACAAGAAGAAAAGCGAAATAAAACCTTTCTTTTGAACCGGGCTTTTGTAATCTACATTGGCTATGCTATCTCAGCAATCAGTTGTCCTAATCTCTAAAGGAAATGCTATTAATTCCTTACATAAAAGAAGCCCCCACTTGAGTGGCCTTCCAGTACTCTACATCCCGAATAATCTGTAAGCTAAGTAGTTTGTCTTTGTAGAATAGTTTACTTCCATTCGTGCCAAGCCCTAATTCTCACTCTGTTTTGAAGTGGAACACATTTCATGCAGATTCCGGGGCCCCATCATCCTAGATGCTGCTCCTGGAGAATGTAGGGTATTAGAGAGGAAGGCAAACCATCCCCTTTCCCGGTCCTTCTCTGACCACTTCTAGTCGCTCTCTGTGTGGCCCTCTAGGGGCTGCTTCCTTACTTCAAAAGGTGGAATTTGGATGAAGGTGGCATCTTCAGACCTCCTTAGTTCACTGCTGAATGGTGGCTGACATCTGCCATGGGAGATCTGTTTTAGAAATGGAGGACAGCAAACCAATGCTGTCCTCCCCAATGTTTTTTAATGCCTATCCATAAAAGATATTAGCTGGACTTATGTTTAGATTTTTAACAGATCCCCTTTAAAAATTAGGAACTAGTTTCTTCTAGAATTTTTTAAGACTAAAAAACTTTATTTCTGTGAGATTGTGGCAAGGCCAACCTTTGTGGTGTTGAGTGAAATTTTCTCTCAGGTTGCAACACTGCCATTTATTTCCCGCTTTGCCATTTTATCTGGAAAGGATTTACAATATATTTTTAATGGTAATACTAACAGTAATGTTTTTTCTGATTTTACATGGTTTAGTTTTAAAGCCTCTACATTCTTTGTTTAAATTCATTATGTACCGTTGTTATAGCTGATCAAAAATCCTCTTAACAGTCATAGATTCAATAAAAGGAAATCAATTATTTTTCTCTAAGATGAGATCTGTGATTCAGAACAATTCATTACTTGTTTTTCCTAACAAAGCAAATTGTGGCCATTAATGCATTTTCTTATGTAGGAGTTCTAAAAATTAGAACTTTTAGTTTTTGGTAACCCACCAGATTGAGGTATCAAAAATGATTAAAGCTGACTCTTACTAATGAATTGATATATTGGTCTTATCATTACATAAAAAAGAATAGCTAAAACGTTTTGTACTGATTAATGTCCTGAGGCACATCAAATCAGTTTGAAAGATATCTTCAGACTTGGATAATTTCTATCTTATTGTCTGATTTTGTCAGTTCCTATCACTGAAGGGTTCTACTTATTTTATTATGCCTCTCATGGTCCTGGTCCAGCTTGATTAGGACAAAAGGATTTCTGGATATTTCAGATGTTTCTTGAACATTTGGAATTGGAGCTGAAAGCCATTAGGGAGTAAGGTGTCGCCTGTGTGCTCCTCAGCATGGCTGCTCTTTTGGAGTCTATCCGTCCACCGTCAGATCTGGTGATTCGTTTGTGGGAATCAAGGAACCATACATACAGTCACATTCATATCTGTGACTCACTACAATGAAAGAAATTAAAACCAGTATGAGGAGAAGGTGTATGACAAAGTCCCAATCTGTTGTGAGTCCCAAGAGTCTTCCCCCCATAAAAGTCACACGAAGTCATGCTTTATTTACCCCGTAGTGAATGAGTGGTGAAAACACGTGGAATGTTGGCAGCCAGGTGAGCACAGGGCTTTTTTGAGGGCTGCTTGTGAGGGTATATACCCCAAATCCAGACTCCAGAAGAAAAGCGAGTGCTCATCATAGAGCACATCTTGCAGCCCGCGTAGGCCCACTGTGTACTCTTGCCAGTTAGGCCAGCTGCACTGAGCCAGCACACGGGGTACAGCAGGCTGTCTGTGGCCCTGAGAGCTCTAAACCCTTTGCCATCGCAGTTAGAGAGTGGTGGGAACCTCCCTAACCCAAGTCCCCAGGCCCGAGGGCTGATCTATGAGATCTGCTTTGTGTTCTCCCCCTTGCACAGTGGAGACACGGCCCACCCCAAACCTTCAGGTTGAGTACTAGCTGTGGCAAACTAGCTTTTGGGGTATGTTCAAGCTCCAAATTTTCAGGCAAGAGAATTAACTCGCCTTGGATTCAATCTGTACCCTTACAAGACCCCTCAGAGAAATGTGACACCTCGTTAGTTAGCATGTGTATCAGGGTCTCTTCCCATCCACAGAGGGACAGGTGGTTTATTTCGGGCTCAGAAGACCCTCTAAAAGAAAGTCAGCCGTGGGGTGCCTGTGCAGAAAGCTTCTCAGATGGCAGACTTCAGCTTGCAGAGGCCTCTTAGGAAGGGCTGTGAAGTGAGAGAGACAGTGGTACCTGAGAACCCTGGGCTTCAACTCAGTCAGGCCCCATTCCACAGGGAAGAAGAGGAGTATGTTAGTGTCATTTGCATGAAAACAATAAATGTAGATACCTTTTCCTTAAGTGTTTTGTAATGCTGTAGTCTTAGTAAATTTGTCTTTAGGATTCTAATTTGAGCCAGTTGGAGTTCATGAAAATTGCCTGATCCATCCCTAAGATTGATCCCTGCAAGTGCTCTACAACAATAGCAAATGTTGCTATATGTCTACATATTCTCATATGTCTACTGTGTTAATACTTTGTAGGTAAAGCTTTCGGTCTAAACTATTAAAGATTCTATTTTTAGCTCTCTCTCCTGTACTTGAATAATTCTTAATGTCAGCCTCTATAAGAAGCTCTGATATTTTCTGAAGGAAACCTATTTCTTGGAGGCATGAATTATCTTTTATCCGCTAGAGGCAGGAGCCTGTGTACTGTTGAGGTGACACAAGATGGCTTCTGAAACTGGAAGCCATAAAAAGTCTCACGCAAACCTGTTGGACAAACATTTTGCTGGAAACCCTGTCAGGTCTGTGGCCCGTGTACAAAGTGTTTTCTGATCTCTTCAGTCATTGGGAAATTACCACAAAAATGTCACTGTACCTCTTTACATCATTTCTGACTTCATGCATAATAGGTTAGTGTTCAGTTATTTCAAGGAAAACATGTACCTGTTCACACCCACACTGTGTGTGTTAAAACTTTGGCAGACCTCCGTCTTCCTTATCTGAAGTTGAACCACCGGTCGTTACACACCTCCACACTGCCTAACAGACACAGCCTGTGGCTCTTTGTGGGTCCTGAGGCCTCAGGCTCTGCCTGCTGCTCACCTCCTTGTCCCAGACTGGATGGGCTAATTGCCTGCAGGTGGATCCGTCTAAAGCTCAGGATATGCACCTTCTGCCTGCTTCTCTCTCCAGTGCACCCACCTGTGTCCTCCTGTGTGTTTGCTGTTTCCTCTCAAGTGTCTCTGAAATAGTGAGAGAGCACTTATTCCAGAGAAGGATTTTACACCCTTCCCAACCCTACCTCCTGCGCTTGGGAATACTAGGCAAGCACTCCGCCGCTGAGCCACACACTCAGCCTCTGAACGTAGAGTTGCTAAGGAAAAGAGAAGGAAAACAGTTCCTAAGTCCTACCAATGGATTGGCCAGAAGACTTCAGAGAACTAAAGTGAATTTGCTTTCAGGGCATGAATTTGGGGGAGCGAGCCTCCTCAGATGCTACACTGGATTTGTTCACTGTAGTTGGAGTACCCTAAGGTAGCAACCTAAGACATTGTCTCTTTTCAAGAAACCTGTTGTATATTCTCTCTAGTGAGCTACTCTGTGTGCTGAGCGAGTAGTGGACCCCCAAGAGCAAGTCTTCAGGGAAGAAAATGCAGGATGCTATGCCATTAGTTTATTCCAGGCTCCTCTGGTTCCACAGCACCCTTCCACGTCCTTGGGGGGAGTCCCTGCTCTGACAACCTCTGAGGTTTCTGGCAAGACTAGCTGCGCACACGGCAGGGTGAAAGCATCTCTTTCCAGAGAGCAGGGTCTGTTGCCCTCCGCTGTGCTAGTCTTCCTTAGGACAAGAGTGTACTCGCTGCTCTGGAGGGCCTGCTGGGCCTCAGCCTGCGCCTCTTCCCCGGCCCCCTGTATAGGGGGCAGCTGGTCTCCCTGACAACGAGCACTTCTGATAAACATCTTCTCTCCTCTGTTTGATGCTATTATGGATATCGCTTATCATCACTCTTGAAGAGTTATGACCTCTATAGATCTGAGTGGTGTAAAAATAAATATTCCTGTTATTTGTTAATCATTCTAAACCATAGGGCATATACAGATTTTATGAAACATACTAATGTTTTATTGTTAATGGAAATGCTATCCTTGAATTGATTTCAGCTGTATACTAATTAATGTTTTTATTAATGGAAATGCTATCCTTGAATTGATTTCAGCTGTGGTTAATCTGGCACAGTGTCATGAGGTGGAAATTCCTTGTGTTTGCCAGATGCAGGTCTGCCTTTGTGTGGATCTTGTACTATAGTTGAGAAATGAGCAGCCGGATGTGCTGGTCGGTGAAAGGTTGGGACCACAACACAAAGCCTTCATTCTCAGCAACCTGCCAGGGGTTGACATGCAAATACGTAACATTTCTGTCACATGTTTTGTTTTCACAGTGAGAGAAAAACGCAAGAGTCTCTTCATTAACCATGTAAGTGAAGCTGAAGCTGAAGCTGTCTCCCTGTGTCTTTCATGATGACTGTAAAGTGTAAAGAACTTGAATACTGTGTCTGCGATGAGGAAAACGCTTTATGTATTGTGTCAGTACCTAGAAGAATGTGGCATTGTACTCGCGCTCTGTTTGGACAGACATCACTTTGTGTTTATCCACTATCCCAAAGGTTTTCCAGATTCCCTAGCCTGCTGTTGTTCATGGGAAGATAGTGTGAACAGCCCCAGCACCAATACCACACAGGTCCAAATAAAAACCACCTTATTTTAATTTCTGATCCATGCTTTATATTCACTTAGAAATCATTCTTTGTTTCTCCATTTGAATAAGTGCAGAACTATTTCCATTAGCAGCTGTCTGCCTTCTCACTTGCATTCTTCTATCCCATCCTCATTTGAAGGTCCAGTGGCACCTGCACATCCTTTGCATGCTCAGAAGAGGATAACCCTAACAGTTTAATTCTTTAAAAATTTACAAAAGTCCAGCTGTAGCACCTTGGCCCCTCTGAGCGGTATGTTTTCGCTTGGTGTCTATGCAGGATATCCCCTCTAGACACTACTTTGAGCAGTGGGTGCTGCTGGCCTGCTTCTGCCCCCCCAGCCCATACCCCAAGGCAAGTTCTGCTACCAGATAAATTACAGCCACTCTCTTTTCCTTCTGAAATATGTGCCCCTTTCTTCAGGAAAAACTGTGAGGGCTGGATTGGTGAAATACGTAAGTCATCAACATAACGTGCTATAAACCCTTGTGCTGAAAAAAAGAATGATGTGTTCAATGTTACACAGTTTTTCTCAGGATTCTGAAACTGTTGATATTTAAGTATTTGCAGACCTTGAGACATTTAGTGAAACTGCATACTGTAGTTGCTGCCGAATGAAAATCTGGACAAATGTATTTGGAAAGAATCTAAGCCAGGTCCATGTACTCAGGAGGCACATGCTGGGCCTGTGCAAGACTGGTGGCTCTTTTGTGGGCAAAGCCAGTTGAGGAAAGTGCTTCTCATGAGAGTCAGTGCACAGATCCATGATGGAGCCCAGGTCTGACTGGAGCTTGGAGGAAATTTGAGTGTCATTATTTAGTAGCGACAGCACTCAGGTCATTGGGACCTGATGTTCACCTGCCATTGTCCCTGCTTTTCCTTCTTGATCTCCAGTCAGTAAGCTTTCTGCCTGACAGACTGATTCCATGTCCACCTGCTCCTAACTCCATTGCTATTTGCTGTAAAAACTGATCTTTCTGCAGCAGCTTATTCTTTTCTCTTCATGGATTATAACAGCTTGAGGTCAAGAATGAGGGCTCTTCGTGTGTCCTGTTTACCTGCCAGTGCACCTGCAGCCCGTTTGTCTAGCCGATGAGTGGCAGAGCAGTATGCTGGGCCAGGCCCTCTGGCTCCCTCTGTGCCCTGCCAAGCCATACTGGAAGGTCTTGTCACATTGGCTTGGGTTCCTGGCTCTGCTAGCCCTGACCTACATCAGTGTCCCCGAGCCTGCCAGCATTTCTCTGCCCAGTGGCAGAGGCTTTGCCATGGGTGCCCATGTGCCAGCCCATAGCCATACACACTCCTTTCTGCCATGCTATGGCTGTTAGTGCCATGGCTAAGGGCAGGTTGGGAAGCACGGGACCCAGCCTTGGAGCTAAGAGAGACCATCCAGTCCCCCCCATCAACAGTCTAGGCCCCAGGCAGGGCAGAGATGAGGGAGTGGAAAGGGGGCAGCACAGGGCACAGAGGACACATGGGGACAGCCCTCGGCCCAGTTGGTCTGGGGTGGGAAGGCATCCTGCAGAAGGGCCGTCAGCAGAGTTCTTTGGGCACAAAGGCTTCTGCAGGATGGTGTGAACAGTGAGGGAAGCACGAGCCCGTGGCATGCAGGGAGGAAGGCGCCACGTTCCGTCAGATGTGCCTCTGAGCTCTGAGGTGTGACTGTATTCTCTGACTTCCTCTGACTCTCGTAATGGCTCTCAAAGATGTTATTTGTAAGCTGAAATGTGCACGTGGAAAGTGACAGAACATGGCTGGCTCACATTTGATGACAGTTACATAAAATTGTCGCAGCCGTCATGTAATTAGACTAAGTCCAGTGTTCATGGGAGAAGGAAATGAGTGATGGACCCGGAGAGATGAGTGTCCCCTCCCCTAAGTACACAGCGTGGAGTCGCTGGAGCAGGGAGATCCGTGGTTGCTTGGCGTCCCAGGCGACTGCAGCGCCAGAGGAAGAAAGGCTGGGGAAGAACGAGCAAGGGGCAGAGTGACGACTGTCGCGCTGCTGTGAGAACTGAGAGTAGCCATTCAGACTCCAGACAGCAGCTCAGGAGTGCTGAGGAGAGGGTGAGTGTTTGAAATGCACTGAGGGAGTAGAGTAAGCAGCACTTGACGTAAGAAATCAAAGGAAAGGAAGACGATGCAGCAATGTTCGATGGATTTCTGGTTTTAAACCATTACAGTCGATTGGAGGAACAGATTAATTCAGCACTGAAGTCCCCGCGAGGGGTAGCGGCAGAGAGGCCTGCGGGCAGGGCAGCTGGGGGCCCGGGTGGGCCGAGGAGAGAGCTGAAGTTGGAAACGACGGGATGAATGAGAGCCCCGGGGAGAGCGCGGACGGTGAGGCAGAGACCGTCCCAGTAGTGAGCCGGGGTCAGAGGGGCAGAGTCCACAGAGGTTTGAGACTGAGTGGCCAGAAAGAGAAGAGCTATGAGAGATTCTGCATTTCATTGCAAAACTTAAGTTGCTATAGATAGGGCTGAAAAGTGCTTCCTCGTCATGCACTTGTGAGTCATTAGTGAGCGGGAAGAGAGTGCGCGTGGTGAGCCTCTGAGAAGGAAGCCCGAGGGGGAGGGGGAGGAGGAGAGCGTGAGCAAGGCCGGTCCCCCCCAGGGGAGGGGCCTCAGCTCCCTGTGCCAGGGAGAAGGAAGGGGCTGAGCAAGCGCTGCCGCCGCCTCTCGTTCCCGTGACACACGTTCCCGTGAGGGGCTCAGGGAGAAGGATTTGGAGGGTCCAGTGACATCTCTCCCCGCCCTGCACTTCAGCTGTGTGTATGCGTGCGTGCATGCCCGTCTTGGTATCTGACAAACGTCTGCATTGGAATTACCTAAACAGGTGACCGTACCGTCTTGACCACATGATAACTCTTCCAGTAAAATCTCTAAAAATCTATAATCCAACAACTTTTACATACAAGTGCACCTTGATGTAAATAGTAAATTATTTTTGTACTGTGGACACTAAATAGGCCGAACAGATAATCTTGTTTCAGTGTAGCTCTACAATTCTATTATTTGAAATAGTTGTAGTTATTTTATAAAATATACATTTTTTCAAAGATGAAAACTTCTGGGCTGGAGATTTAGCTCAGTGGTTCCAGTGACTGCCTAGCAAGCGCAAGGTCCCTGGTTTGATCCCCAGTAACGACAAACAACAATACATGGCATAGTGACTCACACACCCACCAGCAGTCAGTACCACATACCACAGTGCCGGGTGTGGTAGCTCGGACCTGTCATCCCAGCACTCAGGAGGCAGAGGCAGGAGGATTGCTAGTGTTTGAGGATTGCCCAGGCTACATAGTGAGCTTAGGGCCAGCCTGAACTACAAAGGGAGAAATGTCTTTAAAAAAAAGATAAAAACTTCTATTTCTCTAGCAATAATCTCTATTTGGAGTTCTCAGTAATCAGACTATCTGTCCTGTCCCCTTCTAAGCAGATGTATGATTGGCCCCCTTAGTGTCTTCTCTGCGAGACGATTGCCATTGTTGGGAAGCTGTCTGCAAGCTGTCCGCAAACACTGTCTGGCATTTTTACATGAAGTGCGATGTAAGTTAGGCATAGAGAGCACTCTTGCCACTTAGGTGACAGTGGTCAGTGCTTACAGATAAAACCCAGATGCCTCTCATAGTGGCCCCAAGAGGGACAGGCTGTTAGCGTCATCTGTATTAGGTATGGAAACTGAGGTTCAGAGTGCAGAGGCTACCTGGTGATCTCCCTCCGTGACCCCAGTAGTTTTGATGAGTCAGATTCACACCCAAGCATTTGTGCCTTCTCCACTTCGCTGTTTCTCCAGTGCATCTTACTGCTGTTACCTACTAGCAAAGATGGACGTAGGGGAGAGTCTGTGTGTGTCACACATGCACAAGCATGGTGATTTTCCACAATCATGCTAGCAAAGTAATACAGTTTTTATTAGAAGTGAAAACTGCACAACATACTATGTGCTAATTAAAAACTTAAACCAAGTTGGGCACATCCTTCAGGGGGCCATGTGGCGCTGTGGAGGTTTGAAGCTGTCCGACCTGGTGGACGCGTAGTGCTGAACGTTGCTGGTGCTGTTTTCTGCCAGTCATAGCTCGAGACCATTCCTGGTAGGGTTCTGTCTAGCTCTGCTTTCAGTGCGGTGGGCTTCCAGTTACGTGGCGCTCCCATTCTACAACTCCTGCAGTGCTGACACCAACACATGAGCTGATGGCTGACTCAGTAGCATTTATAGTGATAAAATACACTGAAACCAAAAATCTAATGACTTAATACCTAGCGTTTTACTCAGTTTAGAAGCTGTTGAAGCGCTGGGGATTTAGTGGTGCTGTTCCCACCTTGGAAGCACTAGGACCCGAGTTCAATCTCAGGTACTGCAATCAATCAGTCAGTAAATAAAAGAAATCATTGAAAAACTTAAAACCTGAGTTGGTGTCCCTTGGAAAATTAAGGGCTTTGGTTCTTCAGGCCTTGGTTCTGGGGTGCTTGGACTGCCAGGAGATCAGCACTGTGTCCCTTGGTTTGACTGATTAGTCCTCTGAGCTTGGGACCGGTGTACAAGGATTATCTTGACTGGCTCGCAGAGGTGATTCTTGGGTTAGGAGGATGCAGATGGTGTCACTCATCGTTCTCTGACATCATGGCTTGTACTTTTAAGGAAGCAGATACTTAAATGGATTCTCGCCACATTTACTCTTGAAAGAATTTGTAGCAAAGGAAATTGAAATCCCACAGGAAATAGAAATTAAATATTTTCTCTTTGCTTCACTGAGATTATTAAAGTAACCCCATAGCTCAAAAAATCCACTTACATATGAACTAATCACTGGATATTTGTGTAACCATAGTATCTGTTAACTTTTTATAGTAAATTTTGCATCTATGGGGAAAATGGTAAGTTTTTCTAAAAGCTTCCTACCTATTTTAATATTTCTGCTGGATTCTGATTTTTCAGTATGTTTTATGTGATCCTAGTGTAATTGCTACAAGAGAGTAAAAGTTTCTAATGCCTTTGGATTGTCTTAATGAGAATGTTGTGACATTTTGACAGGAAAATGCCATGTCAAAATTGTTATTCAGGTTGTAACTTGAACTTTCCAGGCTTTCTTCACACCCCTTCATCACAGTGGTGAAACAGTGTGAAATAGTTTGAAGGAAAGGGGTGCATGGGTTCTGAGAACAAGTCTGGTCTCCACCTTCCTGAGCTGAATGCTATTCACGTAAAACTGGGTTTGGGAGGTCAGAATGCTTTCGTGCAGTGCCCTCTAGCTGTGATTTAAGGAATTGGATACTCCAAATAGTATTCAGTGTGAAGAGGAAGTAATGTTCATAATATTATTTATGCATCTCCAGCTACTGCATATTTTCATAATTTTACTGCGGAGGAAGCATGTTAACTAAAAGTAAATCACAAAATGTTGAACTGGGTATTTGGTCTTTAACCAGTCTTAAGATTTCTTAAATTTGTAAACTGTGTATCCCCAGAGCTTTTGCAGAAGGAGGGCAGGTAGAGCAATTTTATGATTTCCAAAGGATTCATGTTTTGGTTTCTGAAAATGGCAGACTGCCAAGAGATCATTAGGCCAGTGGAAACTTATTTGCATGATTGGATTGTGCTCTGATCAAGAGTTATCTCCATTGATATCTAGTAATTACGTTTCCTAAATAGTTGTCAGAAAACTACAGCATTCAGTCTGGGTTGACATCAGTGTATGACTCAAATTATTTTCTTTACTATAAAAGCTCTCCACAGAACTGAAAATGTACAGTTTTTTTTTTTTTTGTTTGTTTGTTTTTTGTGACAGGGTCTCACTTTGTAGTTCAGGCTGGCCCTGAACTCACTATGTAGCCCAGGCAAGCCTCGAACTCAGCAATCCTCCTGCCTCTGCCTCCCGAGTGCTGGGATGACAGGCGTGAGCCACCACGCCCGGCTGTGAAAATGTAGTTTTGAAAGAACTAGTGATAAAAATGCATGAGCACACTCCCTGAAGTTCATCCTATGGTGTATTTTTGAAAGTGTTAGATAATCTTCAAAATGCATTTTGTCCATAACATAGGAACACTTCTCCTGCTGAAATTTAAGCAGGCTTACAAATGCGAACCTACCTTGGTTGCATTTTCCATAGCCCCAAGTCAGCTGTTTGCTAGGAGCAGAGAAACTGGTACAGTGGATTCGCATCTTGATCTTAGTGCATAAAGCTACAATGCCGCCCTCGTTATGTACTTCCTGTAACACAGTGAGCAGTGTATTCCATGCTTCACTCAGGCTTCGGGACCAGTAATTTTTACAGACTCCGAAATGCACTCTTGGACGCTAGTTGCAAACAAAGATTTACTCTTTCCTAATGAGGAAAGTTTGGGAATGGGGTGGAAGAACAAGAAGTTCATTTTATAATAAAATACTTGTGTCTTGGAGGTGGTGATGTGTACCCATTTACCCTCAGTGATGGAATCTCAAATAAATGGAAGATGTTCCTTGGAAGAATTGTGAACCCTGTGTAAATGTCTTTGTCTTGTTGCCATTGTTTTCTAGCATCCTCCAGGACAAATAGCAAGGAAGTACAGCTCCTGCTCCACGATCTTCCTAGACGATAGCACAGTCAGTCAACCAAACCTCAAGTATACAATTAAATGGTGGGTATATAGACTTTCACCTTGTTCTGCAGAATGAGAATGCTTACTCGGGGCCTCAGCTCAATGGCCAAGCTGGCTCCTTGTGGGTCTGGGAGCCATAAGATCAGCTGGTGGGTGGAGAGAGTGCTGAGAATACTAGAGTTACTAAAAAATGACTTTTGAGTAAGACACAGGGCATTCAGAATATTTGTGCTTATTACTGTTAATATAAAAGACCAACATGTGAAATCACTTTAAATGTGGACAATCTGAAGTATATCTTAATTTTTGTGCATACTTTGTACTCTTCTGCTTTGGATTGAAGCCATCCTGGCACAATTCCTTCTCTGAAGACAGCGTGGCTCCTATAGTTTTGAAGGAAGCCCACTTGGCATGGGACAGGTGTGCCATCTAGGGGCAGAAGACTTAGTATTGATACTGAAGCCTGGTGTACTCACCAACAGGGAGGGTTGGGTAGGAACCCTTCTGAGTATGGACTTTAGTTCCTTTATTTAAAATTGAACAAAGGAGAAGTCTTTGCATCAGATCCTTTTCTCTTTGGGGAAATGAGTTTCCTTGGTTTAAGAGGTTTCACTGTGATGTTCTCACCAGCACTGAGAGAGCAGCCACCCTTAGTAGAGGTCGTAGAGAGCTTGTTATGCTCAGGTCTGGATTCAGGTGTGAAAAATCTAAGAATTTTCACTTCTGCTACACTTGTTGCAGAAAGTGCGCATTTAACAACCCTAAGTTACCATAAGAAAAAGCATTGACGTTCTAATTATGAAGTATTCTATTTAAATAAGCCAAGTTTTGAGACTGAATGGGACCACATGTGATGATCATGGTGGTAATCAGGCAGTGAGGGCTATAACTGTCTGCTGTGGACAGTCCAGGTAGAAAGTGCAAGACAAGGCCTCTTGGGTGGAGGTACATGTTTATGTAAAATTCCATTCTTCTGTAGGTGACATACTTCTAAGATCCAGATAGGAATGTAGCTTCTGGCCTCCGTGCCCTAGCATATGAGGGGCATGCCAAATGCCTAGTGGTCATTAGAACTGCAGGTGGAAGAGATTTGTCCTAGCTACCCAGTACACTTCCCTGTGCACCGTCCTTGGCCAGAGTTTACTGCTGGGAAATACGAAGAGTGGTACCTCCTGGAAGTGTTTCATAGATGTTGGGACGAGGGAGAGGTATGGGAAGCCTGGATGTCTGTGTACTTTGTGGCTTCCGGCACCTGCTCGATCTCTGCAGAGCCCTGAGTGAAAGAAAGCTTACCCTCTGATCCTGGGATGCTCTGGACAGGAACCAAAGCAGAACAAGGAATAAGATGACATTCCTAGATTTGGGGGCAGTGGAAACTCTTGAGACTCACAAGTAGATCTGACTTAGCTTAGCACTTCATCTTCAGATGACTTAAAATTGCCACTAGTCTTGGCAAGACACTTAGGAGCCTAGTGGGAAACGGTAACAATTGCCAGTCCGGAGAGCAGCCGCCTGAATTACAAACATGTGCCTGTGTAGCCCACTAGTTCAGCCTGGTGCACCTGCGGTCCCCTGAGAATATGAGTGCCTCCCATTCGGTTACTCACTGAATTTCCCAGGAATAACCTGAGTATTTGGACATTTTTGTGGTGCCAGGGTTCAGACCCAGGGGCTCTCCCACTGAGCAACATTCCCAGCCCTTTTTATTTTGAGACAGTCTCACTAGGTTGCCGAGGTGAGTCTTGAACTTCTGGTCCTTCTGCCTCAGCCTCTCAGAGTGCTGTATTATAGGTTGTGCTCACTTTTTCCAGGATTTCTGGACTTTTAAACTATACTATGAGACTCTTGTGTGCAGCCAAGGTTGATTTGAGGGCTCCTGAGGATACTGATTGAATCTCCCAGGAGCAGCCTGAGTATTTGGACATTTCTGTGCTGCCAGGGTTCAGACCCAGGGCCTCTGGTGGTGTGCATGCATCCTGAGCACAGTGTCCTACCTTCCAGGCTACAGCTTTGAGTAGAGATTGGCCTACAGCGAAGCTCTCATTTCTCTAAATAGCTATGGTTATAATGATATCCAGTCTGTCCTTTGGTTTGGGAGGACACAGAGACCTTAGAGTCTTGAAAGTTTCCATCTAGTGCACAGAAGCCAGAAGCCCTGTTGATAGGAGAATAATGGTAACAGAAAGGAGATAATGCTTTTTTGTTTCATTTGATCACTATAACAACTCTGATGTGGGTTGTATCGTGTTAAGTGAGGACATGAGGATCCTGGGAAATGTAACTAACTTGTATGTGAAGGAGCATGGGCTGGAATCGAGGT
Organism: Thryonomys swinderianus; assembly: GCA_004025085.1. Classification (NCBI taxonomy): domain Eukaryota; kingdom Metazoa; phylum Chordata; class Mammalia; order Rodentia; family Thryonomyidae; genus Thryonomys; species Thryonomys swinderianus. The sequence goes on along the minus strand of PVIC010000497.1, from coordinate 62,642 downwards.
GGATTGGCCATCGCTGGCAGCAGTCCATGCCAATTTCTCTGATGTCACCTTAGCTCTCAGGGAAGAGCAGGAACCATTTTTTCTCTAATCTGCCACAGTAAACTCCGTCATATGAAGAGCCCATCATTTAAAACTGAAATTAAATTAGAAAAGCAATCATTACAGTGCAACTGTCAAATGAATACAGCAGTTATTTCTCTATTGTTTTAGAGGCAGCACAGTAGAGGCGCACAAAAGTATTATACAAGTTAGAAATGTTGGCATCTACTCTCCAAACCTGAGTTTCCAGTTGGTGGGATTAGTAACACCCACTGTTTTCTATACCAGCATTCTTAATGTATGCAAAAACACTGAAAACTTACTGATATTGTTTTAAACTTCTAAACCCCTTCACCGAGGTTATAATGAGTGTATTGCTTCTAATGCTTTTGAAAACGTGACCATTTGCTCATGATTATTTTTAACACTTAACTGAAATCATTTGAATGAATAGATCTAGAAAAATATTTGGAAGAGTCTGCACTTAGAGCTAGAGCAAGACTAGCCCTTGTCACGCACCATTACAGGCAAGCATCTGAGTTCTTTGGAATCTGCAGTATAACCTCAAATCTCTGACCTTTATCTCCCCATGTGTTCATCTCTATGTTGGTTTCCTGTATGGGAGACAAGGTTTTATTTTTTTAGTTTTAATCTGATGAAAGGAGATATTAATTAGAAAAATGTGAAACACTCTTCTGTGGAAAAAAATCATAACAAAAAAGTTAGAGAATAACAATAGTTAATATACTGTGTATTGTGATCTTAACAGAAGGGCCAAAGTGCTATGAGTTCCATCATAGACAAAAAGGACTTTCTTACAGGGAAGAAACAGACAAAAGCTCAAAACTTTGCTTCAGTGAACTGAAGAAAATTAGTAGTATAAATGTAACAACACATGTATTGAAATATTTTGGAAACAACAGGATAATTTGCGGAATTATTTGGACTTCTCCCTACTTCTGATGTATTTATCCTTGAGATAGGTAGATAGATTCTCATATATGAGAAATCTGTGTGATACTTAATTGTGTATCTCATTTCACTTACCATATCTTAAGTTGCATGCATGTGGCATGAATGCCTCACGTTTATCTTTCTTTATGGCAGAGTAGTACTCCAGTGTACCATGGCAAATGAATGTGTAAATACCTTCTTTATCCATTCATCTGTAATGGACATATACCCTCAATCTATTACAATTTGTGCTGCTATAAAAATGGCGATGCACGTTTCACTGTAACACCATAATTTTGACTGTTTTAGAAAGACACTTAGAACCATACCTGGGTCAAATGGAATTTCTCTTCATAATAATCTTTGATTATTCAACAACCCTATGATGGAATGTGATCAGATATTTTAAAATGATGTTTTTGAAGAATATTTTAGTGGTAAAAATAATGTTAACAAAGGAATGATAAAAGTAGGCTGCAAACCTATTTACAAATTTGGAAATAGTTAACTCATTATTTTTGGTTAAAGGAATAGTTTTTCTTTATCATTCTGTATTTTCCCACATTTGTATGATAAATGTACTATACTTTGTAATAAAAATTGTTTTTAAGAAAAGATTTTGTGTGTCAGGTACTGGTACAAATTCTCAGTGTCGATTGTGATCACAATATGTATATAAAATGTACCAATGAAATCAATTTTTAAAAAATAAAAAGACCCATGTATAGGAAAAAAAAATTGTGAAGGGAATGTAAGTGTTCATTAAATTCAGACCTTTAAATGTTTAAAATCCAGTTCTATAATAGTACTACAAATAAGTTATAGTACCATTTGATTTCAGCAAGTGAATAACTTGTATAATTTGCCAAGAAATTTTTGGTGTAAAAAGGGGAAAAAAACCTCTGTAGATCATGTTCATATTTCTCTGGTAGTTAGAAAGAAACAACTAATTTTCTAAATGACTATGCAATGAGCTAGAAATTTCTAAAGCTGGTTAATTTTTACTATACTACATGGGTTTTTTTTTTTCCACAAAGTCCCTATATTTTACAAGAGAAGAAAGTCTAAAACGTTTTATAGTTAAGAGCAGTTTAAGTATTAGTTGAAGTTTTGTGTTTAGAAAAGATTTAATAATCACTGAAAATGAGTACCAGATTGCTTTGGTTTAATGAGAGCATTTCTTGATCATTCTAATGAAATGTGACTGTTCAGATTATTTGGCTTTTGTTTAAACTTAGATGTTGATGTTCAGACTGAGCAAAGACTGTATGAACTATAAATTGTGTTTATGAGAGACTGAATCTCTATTTTATTTTACAGTGTAGCTCTTGCAATATATTATCACATCAAAAACAGGTATGTGAATGGTTCATTTTATTAAAAACACACATCGTGTTCTGTTTGGCTTATTTTTCCTGTTATTTTCCAGTTACATATAACCTTCACTTTTATCTTCTTAATTCCTATTTCCATAGAATTTCTAGTGATGTAGTATAACTTACTAAAACTTCCCTGGTAAGTGATAAGCTGCTTCTGAATCAGAGGGTATGAAATGGGTGTTTGGTTGAAATCAACAGAACAGAACAAAGCTTGATATCATTAGGCTTCCTCTTGTCTTCATTCCTTATTTTCTCTTTAACCTGTTTAAACATTCTTATGTTATTTTAAAACTCTTAACATTGAAAATAGTAAATTTATTATAGTTTTAATTCATTCAAAGAAATTTTAGTATCCATTTAACCAAACTTATTATACCCAAAGCTCTCTTGATATAAAATGTATTTGGCAATGACATGGTAAATTTAAAAACTCAGTAAAAACAAGGAATTACAAAACTGCCTCAATGGGGCCAGAGATTTAGCTCAGTGGTTCCGGCACCTGCCTCCCAAGCGCAAGGTCCTGAGTTGGATCCATGGTAACCACATATAATGCTGGGCGTGGTGACTCACAGCCACCAGCAATCAATACCACATACCACAGTGCCAGGCGTGGTAGCTCACGCCTGTAATCCCAGCACTCAGGAGGCAGAGGCAGGAGGATTGCTGAGTTCAGGTTTGTCTGGGCTACATAGTGAACTCAGGGTCAGCCTGAACTACAAAGCGAGACTCCTTCTCAAAAAAAATGAAAAATAAAAAACAAAACAAAACTGCCTCAAATATGTTATTTCAATATAAAGCATGTAAAAATAAGAATACATTCATTTGCCTTTCTTCTGTTTTTTTTTAACCCAATATCAGCACTTGCTTCACATCTGCAATAGCAAGCTACCTTTGTAATTCATCTTTTCTAGATGCTGCTGTGCACACACCAGTAGTGAGAACACTTAAGACATTTGCAAAGTACTGAGTACAGCCTGTCAGGTTGTGACCAGGCTCACTCTACAGAAAAGTTATTTTCAGCAGTTTCCTTTTATTGGATTTTCTAAACCATCCTCTCAGTTTTTATAAGGACAAAGGCAGTCTTATTTCCTGAAGTCATATTTCATTGATTAATGTGCTGTTTTACATATATGAGCATAAGAAGTTCAGGTGGTATGATCTAGTCTTGCAGTAGGCAGGGCAAAAGTGAGTGGGTGCTAGGCCTGGTAGCACAAGCTTGTAATCACAATATTCTGGCAGGCTGAGCCAGGGGGATCAGAAGTTCAAGGTCAGCCCAGGTAACTTAAGGAGACCTTGTCTCTACATTTTCAAGGGTTGGAGGTGATGGTGGGCCTGACGATATGGCAGAGTTTGATTGCCCTGAGTTCAATCCCCAGTACTGAGAAAAAAAAACTAGAAATGGAGAAAGTCCGACTAAAATGTGACCTTGTGTGAACGCAGAATTAATGTGTAGATTAGAACCAGCACCTGCAGCTCTCTAGGGAAAGGAAGGTGTAAACGCACAGACCCTCCAGTGAACCGTGTAGGGCAAACTCCTGGTGCTGGGAAGAGACTACAGGAGGGAGCCAGTGCTGCCCCGTGGGGAGTACAGCTTTTCAGAGAAGTTGGAAGGCACAGTTCACTTGGCAGAGGGTAGTTTTTACCCAGTCATTTTAGTTCACATTCTGAGTCTTTCTAATCTCCATTGTCATTATTAAAATTACTCTGGTGTACGGTCCTCTGCAGGGCCTGTCAGCCTCTCGGGGCCAGCATTCATCAGGAAGACTGAGCAGGCCCTTTGGCTGCCCCAGACGGTGGGTGCTCAGGCAGGCTTGTCTCCCACAGTTTCTCGCACCTTGTAGAGGCAGTGGGGGGCATTAGCGAAGTCAGTGCCAGGGAGCTGCCCTCATGGCTCTCCTCTTCTGCCCTCGGGTAGAGCCTTGCTGCCACTCGGGATTGCCCCCTGTTTTTGCTACCGAATTTACCCAGGCAAGTACAGGTGAGCACAGTGTGCTTCTCTGTATAATGAAAACGCTTGCCATACACCCTCTGGAATTGTTATTAAAACTATTGGAGAGAATGTATTTAAAAAGTGATGCAAGGATGCCGGATGTGGTGGCTCACGCCTGTAATCCCAGCATTCGGGAGGCAGAGACAGGAGGATTGCTGAGTTCGCGGCGGCTTGCCTGGGCACCATAGTGAGCTCAGGGCCAGCCTGAACTACAAAGCAAGACCCTGTCTCAAAAGAAAAAAAAAAAAAAAAGGTTGGCTGCTACAATTGCCAGCTGTGTCTGAATCCGTATCAGGAGCCATGACAGTCTAGGGGGCAATTGCTGTGTTGTGCAGTTGCAGGAATGAAAATGCAGCTCCTCTGTTAGCTATTGCTTCTTCATTTCTACAGAGGATAAACTGAGCATCCTGTTTGTGAGGCGCGTGTGTGCTAGGTACAAGTGTGTAAGCCGTCTAGTGGCTTCTGGTTTGGGTTTTTAAAGAAAAAGCTTGAGAAAAAACTCGGATTATAGAAAAACATTTAAATGGCACTGACAGCCTGGCAGCTGGAGGCGGTGTAGACAGTGGCACCACTGGTGTAAACCGTGTTGGGCCACAGCCTGGGACAGCCAGCCATGCTTCTCAGTCCTGCAGGTTATTGACTGAAGCCTTTTTTACTGCCACCCATTGTTTTCAATAAAAAATTGTGAAATGCTTAATTAATCAGATAGTCAAACTGCTGTTGTAAACATTTCAGAATGACCTCCAGGGCCCATTGAAAGATTGTGCTCGAGCTCAGACTTGTGTCAGCCACCATATGGTTTTAATTTATGCAGACCTGTTAGCATTTGCTCAGAAGGAGTGTGTTAAAAGAAATTTAAGTCTTTTGCTTAGATTTAGATCATATGAAAACTAGGAAAATTAAAATCTAGATTTTTGCTTCATTAAGCTAAATGTTTTGGTTCATGTTTATTTTATGCCTAACCCATGGGGTGAGTGCAGTCTTGGGCAGCAACTGATGTGGCCCCTCAAGACTGTAACTTTTAGGGCCGGTGATTTAGCTCATTGGTTTCAGCATCTGCCTGGCAAGGCGTGGTCCCAAGCTCTATTCCTGCTACCTCATACCACAGTGCCGGGCGTGGTGGCTCACGCCTGTCATCCCAGCAGTCGAGAGGCAGAGGCAGGAGGATTGCTGTGAGTTTGAGGCTTGCCTGGACTACATAGTGAGCTCAGGGCCAGCTTTAACTACAAAGTGAGACCCTGTCTGGAAAAAAAAAAAAAGATTATAACTTTTAGCATTACTGTGGTTTTTAGCAGTATTTTCCATACTTACATTGCACAGTGCTTGAGCATGGACCATCATCATACTTACTTTCCCACTGCTGGGAGAAAATACCCGGCACCCACAGTTTAAAAAGAGGAGTTTATTTTGGCTCACAGTTTCCTTGGAGTCAGTCCCTGGTCCCAGGCAGAAATGGCATGGTGAAAAGGCTTGTTCAAGAAAAGCTGCCCACTTCACAGTAAGAAGCAGAGAGAGATGGGAGCCTGGACGAGAATATACCTTCAAGTCACACCCCCAGTGACCTACCCCTGTGGAAAGGTTTCCACCTCCAAACTGTAGACTTACGGGGGACATTTTTAGACCTAAACTGTAACAGTGCAGTTGACGAGGCAACTCTGCAGAGGAGGGCGTGGCACTGGGCCAGCTCCGCCTCCCGAGCCCAGCATACATGGTCATGCTGAGGCTCGCTCACAGGTGCATCCGTGCAGCAGACAGTACTTACACGTGTATGACAGAAGTACAGCGCAGCAGTTCCCGGTAACATTACACCGTGGACAGTCTTCATCCTTACTAGGTAGACATGTATGTTTTCTTACTCTTAACCTCGGGCTTATGTTATTTTGTTTTAATGTTATAAAACATTACAAAATAAAGGAAGTTCTGTTATTTATAGATTAACTGTGTTATACGTTTGATAGAAGGCTCAAGACAACTCCTCTAGTCAGTGCAGCCCAGAGAGGCCAAATGACCAAATATCCATGCTTTATTTCCAGGGATTCCTTGAAGCTACTTAAATATTGTATCCAAGAAAGACAGGTCCTTATTCACCAATATCCACCATCTCTCAGATTTAGCACTGTTTTTGTCTCTTGAAATAAAGTTCAGTTTGTATTTTTCTTATATATTGAACTATATTCATTGTTGCAAAGAATAAATTCCACTGTCTGTTACTCCCTCTTTTCCCCCAGGGACCCAGATGGAAGGATGCTCTTAGATATTTTTGATGAAAACCTTCATCCTCTTTCGGTAATCTCCTCTTTGTGTCATGAGATCATTTCATTTTCTCGTGCTTCCGTTGGGTATCCAGTCACATCACAATGCTTCCTTCCCTAGAAATCTGAAGTGCCACCAGATTATGACAAACACAACCCTGAGCAGAAGCAGATCTACCGATTTGTTCGGACACTGTTCAGTGCTGCGCAGCTGACAGCTGAATGTGCCATTGTCACCCTGGTGAGTACAGTAGAGTTTGCTCCTCTAGTCACCAGAGGAGAGCGGACAGTGTCTTCCCCAGGTAACCCTGGGGTACCTGTGGCCTAAGTGCAGTGGTTTCTTTTCTCCTGGGAGAATACAGTCTGTGTATTTGAAAAGAGCCTGTTCCATACGCCTCACCTAAAGTCATATATGAAGTCACATTCAGCCAGTCAGTACTAGAATGTTGAAAACAGAGAAGGAAAACAGTTGGGCTAAGGAAGGCCGAAGACCACCCCTATTAACGTCTGATTCCTACTTGTTTGTCCCTTATTAACGATGTTAAATGACATTGGTGAGATATGGTGAATATGTAGAATCTTATGTGAACACCTGTGGAGGAAGGAATGCATATAGTCGCAGTCAGTGATTTATCATTTTGAAGTAATGTCTATAAGGTATTCAGATAATATGGACATAATCTGCATTTTGAGGACTTAAGACAAAAAAATGAAAAGTGTCTTTAGATTCTTACAACTGGACTATTAAAGTTTAATATCCTTTGGGAATAGATTTAACAGTGGAACCTGTTGTCTGTGACCTTTTATACTGTGTGTAATCCAGGTAAGAAACTAGCTTCCCTGTGAATGAGCTCTCTGGGAGATCAGAACACTCTTCCCTGTAGCCTTTAAGAAGTGATCATTGTGTAACAAATCATACAGGTGACCTCGGACTCCTGTGTACTTCCCACACTAAGAGCTTTTGTGTCTTTAGCCTCGTTCTGCAGTAAACATGTTTGCTTCTGCGCCCATCCATCCATTCATCTCTTTGTCCTTTCTCACTGAACTTGCAGGCTAAAGGGCAAACAGATGTTCTAAGTCATCTTGTGGTGATTTAGAATGATTATAGGTTCCAAGGGTGTAATTGTGAACTATATTTATTTTGCTTCCTGAAGGAATTTCAGGTTCTTACAAAAACATGCAGAAAAGCAAGTTTGAGATTTTTATGTAGGGAAAGAAAGCTGAAGAGAATCTGCATAAAGGAGGGCAGAAGATGTGGGGAAAAGCCACTGATGCGAGTAGTGCTGAAGTTTATGCCGTGAAAAAAGATTTGTCTCCAAGCTACCATAGTGGAGGAGAGACATTTTTCTTTTTAACCTTTAATTCCTGTGGAAAATAAGACCCAACTCTGACCTAACAGTGCCTTATTGCTGGAGGAAAAGGCCAATGATTAAACCCCTCCTGCTCACCAGTTTCCTTGTCTAGACTGAACACATAAATGCATCCCCATCTTCCTCTGACATCACCAAGGGTGGCAGGAGGCTTGACTGCTTCCTTTGTAGTATGATAGGAGTGGCACTTTCTGTGACTAATTTAATGACCGGAGCCTTCACTTGCCCTGTCAGGATAGTGGTTGTCATTGGAAGAGAGCAGCTTTGGAGTCTTGTGCTGGCCTCTACTGCTACAGCCCTGTACTCTGGCACCTGCTGCCCTTGGCGAGAGGAGCCTGCATGCCATGGGCAGAATGCAGACAGATGCTTGCTCTAAGTGAGACCTGTAGGCATCGTGTTTCCCTGTCTCATGTTCCCAAGAGGCAGAAGTGGTCATCGGGGTGGACCTGGTCCTGGGTTTTCAGACACGCCTCCCTCCCTACCTCCTGCGCATGCGCGGGCAGCTCTCTTGGCCTGGTGTGGAGAAGGGGCTGCGGTTATTTGTGGCTCTGCTGCCGGTGAAGAACAAGGCTGTAGCTGCCTTCAGACACCCAGCGTCTGGTTAACCCAAAGCAGGTATTTCACAGATTAAAGGACTTCGTTTTAAAAGAGTAACAGTCATGTAGTAGCACAAGAATGTTTTTATCCTTCTAGAATATGATAAAAGCTCTCTTGATACTCATAGGGAGTGACGTAAATGAATGGCTGTGTTATTTTATGTTTTTCACATGACATACTCTGTAAGGTCCCCAGCAGCAGCTGAGGAGAGCCAGCCAGGTTGGTTGTGGTGAGGAGGGCAAGCCACAGCACCCCGTTGCCAGGAGCAGACACCCATTTCAGTCCCATGCAGTACTCAGGTAACGAAAGAACGTTCACCTCCTGCCCGAGCCAGGGAACTCTGGAAGGGTGAGGAAAGCACACAGGGGTGGAGCAGGAGGTTTTGTGGAAGGCCCAGAATCCCCTTTGCGCTTACTAACTGTAGTACTCATTCTGTCCTTAGGGCTATAAGAGGCTCCTCTGTCCTTGGGATGGCAGGGTGGGTACTTCGTTTGCCTCTGTTCCTCTCTGTGGATCCTGGTTATTAATTTGCAGATGGGCTGTTACTGCTTGGGTTGGAGGTAGCCAGGAAGTTGTCTGAACCTGGCATTTACATCACTTTTCTCCTTACGCCCTGAGTTCTCAGTTTGTAGACGGGATGAACTTGGACTGGCTCTGTTCCTTTGGGTCAGATTTTTTTCCTACTGTAGAGCAGGCAGTCGCAGCTGACGTGCCAGAAGCTCGTCCCCGGCCTTTGTTTTCCTCCCTTTGTACCCTTCTCTGTCCAGAACCTTCAGTGCGTCCCCACCTTCCCCGAGGGAAACAGAACGAAGGCCTTCCTCACCTCAGCCTGGCTTCCTTCCTCCGCTCCCTCCCACAGCCGCGCTGCCCCTGCCCTTGGCCCTTTTAACACAGCACACACACTCCTGCCTCAGGCGTCTCGCATCATTCCTCTGCCTCCGCTTCAGGTCTGCTTCGGGGGCATACCCGTGACATTCCCTGACAGTGAGATTGTAAATGGAAGCTTCTGTTACATTCCATCTCACTGGTTTTTTCTCTGTAATGCTTAACACCTGTTAATATTCTTAAGTCATTTATCTTGTTTGTCTTATGCTCTATGAAGAAGGGTATTTTTTTTTTTTGTCTGCATCAAGCTGTACAACCAGCATCTGGAACACAGCATGGTACATATGCACCATAAACGTTATATTGAGTATGGAGCATGGTACTAACTGTCTACCTGCCAAACTAAATATAAATGTGTTGATGTACCTTACATTCTGCCTGAGAAGCATGCACTAACTGCTCGTTAGCATTTTTTCCTACCCCAACACAGTGGTCCATGAACACTTTTGTTTGTAACCAGTTTGATTTGCAAACAGAAGCATTTGGCAGAATTTAGTTTTTGTTTGCAAACTCTGCATCACGTGATGAACACGAGTGTGGACATCTTTCCTGCATGAACACAAACATGGCCATCTCTTCTAGAATCATGGAATAAATGAAGTTCATGAACCAAGGTACCACTGCAATTTTATAACATTTCAGTAAGTTACTAAAATAAGCTTTCTGAAGGGCAGAACCTTTAACTTTGGTGACATCAATCTTGTTATACACAAAACTTATTCTGTCCAGAGACTGGCAGTAATAGGAGGTAGGAGGGAGAAGAGGTCAGTAATTACAAAGAGAAAATGAGGCAAAAAGTAAAGACATTCAGGGTGCAGAGTGAGAGCTAACTGGAAAGAGATATATTTCCCTTTCATTCTTATTTTGTATGGTTCTCTCACCAGGTTTCCATCTTGTTAGGACGGAATGCCTGAGAATCCCCCCTGAAGGAGGAAAAGTGTGTTTTGGCTCACTGTGTGGGTTCATGTTTGGCCAGTTCCATTGCTATGGCCTGAGGTGAGGCAGAACATCAGAAGTTCACAGTGGAGAAAATCTGCTCGACCTGTGGCAGCCAGGAAACAGAGAAAGCCAGCTGGGCGCCGGCCTGCTTCCCTCCCCTTTTGCTGTGTCAAGGCCCCACCCTATTTGACAGTGCCATGCAAGTTCAGGCTGCTCATCCGTTTGTTGCTGTGCGACTCGCCCTCACAGATACACTGTGAAATGTGTTCAGTAATGTCATAGGCATTTCTCAAACCAGTCAAGATTAACCATCACGATCTAGATTTGTTTCATATACCGTAATGTTCACTCGTTGAGGTCGTTTGCACTTTTTAGTGACTGTGAGGCTTAATTGATAGGTGATTTTTTTTTTTTTTGCAATACTGGGGATCAAACGTGGCCCCTTTGTGGGTCCAAGGTTGGCGTGGTACCACTTGAGCTAAATCCCCAGCCCTTTACTGTGAATAATGTTTCTATGAACATCTGTGTTTTGTGCAGGTATATGTTTTCATTTCTCTAAACATATATATCTAGGAATAAAATTTCATGGTCATAAGTAACTTTGTTTAACAATTTAAGGAGTAGACTGTGTTCCAAGTGGCTGCATCATTTTTACATTTTCACTGGCAGTATTACAGGATTTCTAATTCTCCATCACATCATAGTGTTTTTCAAACACTTCTGACTGTCTTTGTACTTTTGCCATTCTAGTGAGGTACAGTGGTACCTTTTTCATGAATGCTTTTATTTGTAAACAATTTGGTTTGCACACCAGAGCATTTGGCAGAATTTTGTTTTTGTTCAAAAACTCAACATCAGGTGACAGTATTATAGCCATCTTTCCCTCTTAAACACAAATGTGGCAATTTTTTCCAAAATCGTGAAATAAATTAAGTGAACTGGAGGTAGCCCAGTAAAGTGTTATTTCATTGTAGTTTTCATATGTGTTTCTAATGCTTAGTGATGGTGAATTTTTTTCATTTGTCTATTTTCTTTGGAGAAATGCCCATTCAAATTATGTAACCTTTTCATACTGTATTCTTTGGAAGAGAATCCCTCTGTGCAAATAGCAGAGTTAGACTTTACCTCCCTAAGTGATGTATTTGCTAAAAGGAGATTTAATCATTCATTCATTCATGCATTCATGCATTTATTTTTTTGTTGTCATTGTTGAGTTTTTTGTTTTGTTCTGTTTTTGTGGTATCAAATGACCTCAACATTTATCAGTTAATGAATGGCCAAGTAGTATGGAGTATATCCAATCAATGGAAATGTATTTTAACAGTAGAAAGAATGAAATACTATAAATTCTACAGTGTAGATGAACCTGGAAAACACATTAAAAGGAGCCAGTCACAAATGATTATAACATGATTCCATTTATATGAAATATCAGGGATGAACTGTGTACTGAGGTGGAAAGTGCATTATTGATTGTCTAGGCCGGGGGTAGGGGTTGAGAATTAAAGTAACGCCAAGGGTAAAGGGTTTCTTTACAGGGTAAAAAATATACTCTGAAATTCTGCTGTACTGATGATTATACAATAAACACCTCGGCAAAAGAATTGCTTTTAAACGAGTGAACAGAGACCCTGGTTTCTTATCCCAGTGTCACAAAATAAATGCTTGAGGTCTGAAGATTCAGTTCAGTGGGACTGCACCTGCCTTGCAAGCATAAGGTCCTGATTCCTTTGGACTTCACTACATCCACAAGCATTTGGAGGTTTGGGTGGTTTTGTTTGTTTTGTTTTGTTTGCTTTGTTTTGTTTTTGAGACAGGGTCTCATTAAGTCACTCACTTGCCCAGGCTGGGCTCCACCTTCTAAGTGCTCAGACTGCAGGTTTCTTGGTGGGACACATGTCCAGCGGTCTGCTTCCTCAGGGCCTAGTCCTTGCCACGTGCCGTTCAGCGCCTGGATTGCAGTGCCCTTCGAAGGCCTTCTCTAAGACTAGTGCTCTGATGAAGTGACTGCGAGGTCAGTTTATTCTGGCCTTCAAAGCTTGTCTTTTTAGGTTAATAAGTTGTTTCTAAGGAATACAGAAGCTGGTATTCAGTGACGTATATTTAGTGACAAATCCAAATACCATATTCAGCCATGCTTTCAGTGCCTGGTGAATAAGAAGTGAGGTGGTTAAATGACCAATTATCTGATCTCAGTGATGAGAAGTTTAAGACTCGCTGTATTTGATTGAATTAATTAAAGTCAAAAGCAGGTACAAGCCTGAGATTAAATTTTCATTCAAAATTCAGAAGAGTACAAGGCAGTGGTTTTTAGTACTTTTTGGCTCAGCTCAAAGATACAAATTACAGCCATTTTAGTGCACACTCCTTTTGAAGATTTCATAAACTCCTACTTTCTAGATCTGAGGCTACTTTTTCTATTCTTTTCTGTTTCATTTTTATAAATGCTCATAATTTTGTATATTTTTAAAAGAACCCTCCAGTAGGCTACAGCCTACCATTTGTAAATTACTGTGTGTTGGGAGTTCTCATGACTACCCTTGATTGATTCCCTCACAAGACTCAGTGAGCTCAGCACGTATATAGAGCTCTGACTTACGACAGTAAAGGGACAAAGGGAAAGTCAGCCCTTGGAGGATGCAGAAGGACATCTCAAGGGAATCTGTGCACACTTTCAAGTGTGCTCCTAGTGGAATCGTACAGCATGTACTTCAGCCTCTGCAGTGAGGTCTCCCAGCACAGCCCACTAGAGACTCAGCACTCGAACTTTTTATTGAGGACTGGTCACATGAAACGCTCTGTCACCACTCATCAAAATTCCAACTCAAGGGTTCAACATGTCTCAGTTTGTATAAATAGGCACAGTGAGTGGTTTTTATCCATACCAAGAATGGCGTTGGACCCTCCTGAAATCATCTCCACAAGTTGGCTGAGGATCAGACTAGGCTGCAGAATTTTTCTAAGGAACAGTCTTTAAGAGAGCTGTGTTTGCTCTTTTCTGCTTACTCGGTTCTTTTGTTCTGCTGCTGCTGTGTCTTTAGGTAGATGCTTGGAACCACTTCTGTGCTGTGCAGATCTGCTCCGAGCGAAGGGCAGAGCATCGTTTCTGATGACAAATGCTAAGTGGATGTGCCAAATGTGTGTCTGGTGTGGAGGGGCAGGCGCACGTGGACCCACAGTACTGCTCCACATGTGCTCAGTGGCCAGTCCTTGCCATGTAGAAATGTGGGGCTGGGGTCCTCCATTGTTCAAAGAGTAGAAACCTGGACTTATTTTTGAAAGTTCTCAAGATTCTGTGATAGAAGCTCTAACTCAGATAACCTGTGACTTGCCAGCTTTGCTTTAAGCAGTAGGGAAAGAGCATCTAAAGTTTTGAACATGCTACTATAACAAAGTAGTACAAACTACACAGTTTTAAAAACAGAAATTTAGCTGGGTGTAGTGGCATGTGCCTGAAGCTCAGGTACTTGGAAGACTAAGGAAAGAGGATCACTCAAATCCAGGGGTTCTGGGCCAGTCAGGCCAACACCCTCTCTCAAGAAGTGAGGAAATGGAAAAAAAAAAAAAGTGAGGAAACAGGGGATAGAGAAAACAGAAGTGGGAAAGAGGAAGCAAGGAAAGGAATTTATTGTCTCCGAGTTCTGGAGACCAGAAGTCTAAAATAAAGACACTGGCAGGGCTGGTTCATCCTGTGGGCGGTGCTGGGAAGATCTGTTCCAGGCCTCCTTGGTTCACTGTGATTTCTGTGTTTGAATTCACGTGATGTTTCCCTGTGCTGTGTCTGTCTCCTAGAAGGACTTCAGTCCTTTATAATTAAAGTCCACCCTTACAGCTTTATGACTCCGGTTTCATTTGATCAGCTCTGCAAAGTAAATACGGTCCTGTCTGAGTACTGGGGTTTAGAAATTCAGCCTTTAATTCTGGAAGACCCAATTCTCTAAATAATACAACAGCAGACCAAGATATTAATGAATTCATGCATGTATGCTATGAAGATCTTTGGAGAGATACCAGTAACAACCAACTTCTATTCTGTGAATGAATAGTTGTGGCTGCTGAAAAATCCTATAGCATCAACTATTAAATGAGTTCAAATGTGAAGGTTACAGAAATTTTATAAAAGAGAAATTATAATTATTCTTCTAAAATAATTTTTCAACAAAAGTACCAATTCAGAGAATTTTGTTGATTGCTGATGTAGTTCCCCTTATGAAATGGTTTCTTGGAATTAGTGTACAATTGGGGATGGACTGAAGCTACCAGCTCTTTACAAAGTTTTGACCCTCTACTCTTGACCTAAGCCTCCCCAGAATGTACTCTAATAAGCTAAACCAAACAGCTGTAAGACAACAGGATTAAAACCCAGAAGGAACTTGGTTGGATTCAGACAATTACCTAACCTAGCATAATTTTTAAAACCAGACAGGAGTAACTTCAGTATCATTCAGATTTTCTTTATGGCCTTGAGTTTCCATGAGTTTGCATTTTCTCCTCCGGCCCAAATGCTTCTGAATAGCTTTAGTGTGCAATCAAATGAATACTCTGTTGCACTATAATTGCTAATTAACCTCTATTTTGCAGAAAGACTTCTTAGGACAGTCTTTTCATGAGTTTATATGTGAAAGCTTAATTATACTAGAGTGTCCCATTGGGATATTGTTTAGGAAAACTAATTACACATTATTTTATGTGGCAGAGAATCAAAACACCCAAGTGGGAGTTTTACTAAGGAATTTGCACCTGACCATTGAATTTAGCTTTACTGGCAAGTGCTGCAAACCTTGCATGCTATTAAGTAGACCTTATTATAATTACCTTACTGCTTTCCCTCAGACATGAGGCCCATTGCCATGTCCCCTTCCCTCAGTTAGTCTTCACGGAATGGCACTTGTGCTAGACGATTCCTGGGTGAGCTTCTTTGAAACATTAAGTATTATCTAGTTTATTCACTGGTGTCTGTCAACTAAAGTCATTTAAGGAAGTTGGGAGGCACCTCTGAGAGAGACTTGTGTACAGAGAGTAGAGTCTTCAGGGTCTGGGAGGATCAGCCCACAACCTCTTTTCCCCGGTGGGTGGAGGTTAGGGCTTCGGTAGGCCCAGTCCCAACACTTCTCTCTCTCTCCAGTTTCACTGTGCATGTCCCAGGTCTGGCCTTGCTGGAGAATGAGAAGAGTTTGTCATCAGCCTTTGTAAATCTGTAGTGTGGGATCCTGAAGTCAGTGCCTAGCTGAAATTCCGCTTGTGGCCACCTGTGTCTTTGAAGAATGACGATCTTTTGCACAAATAAAAATCATCACCTAAGACATTGACTTGCTCTCTGAGGTCAAATCTAAGGCAATTAATGCCACTAAATGCACTTCATGTCCTCCCGGGCCTCTCTCCGCAGTCCTGTCTCACAGCCGACTGATGTTTTCCCTGGAGCTGCCCCTCTGGACTTACTGTTCTCCACTGCACCTGTCTATACCAGAGTCCAAATAGTTTCTTCCTTGAGCGCGGATCATTATTTTGGTCATTTTCAAGTGAAATTCTGTTACATTTCTGCGGAGCTTCCCTGACCTTGTGGTTCCTGTGTAGGTGGCCCTTTGTTCCTGAGGGGCACGTTGATCAGCCAGGCAGACAGAGATACCGCTTTGTCCTGGCGTTGTCCAATAAGATGAGCTCTTTATCCTCATGGAACTTGGGGCTTACTAAGGGGAAAGACAGCTAAGAAAGCAGTGAAACTCTCCATGCGGCAATGGTTCCTCAAACTGAGTTTCCCATTTCATTACCTACCAAGCAGATACCCGGGAGACCTGTGCTCACCTGTCAGGACCTCTTCCTCCCATACCCGTTGAGGCAGAGGCAGCACCGTCCAGCCTCAGCACTTAGAAGCCACTTTCCCAAAGGAGCCACCTTCTGTGGCCAGCAGAGCCACCTCCAGAGGTCTGGGGCGCCTGTGGCCTCACTGTCACCGGGCCCAGATGTTGATTCTCTCTGTCAGGACTGCTTCATAACATTCCAAGGTCTCTTCCATTTGGCCGTCACAGCCACAGCCAGCACAGCACCTGCTCCACAGTGCTGAGTCCTACTGAGCCAGTGGTGCTGAAGTCCCCTTTAGAAAGCGCCTCTCCC
>PVIC010000497.1:0-46026 GCA_004025085.1 Thryonomys swinderianus | reverse complement strand
ATACCTTTTCTGTCCCATTTATGAATGTTCTTATTACTGTACCTTATGTATTTAGCATTTAGTTTCCCATAGTCTTTTTATTTGTATTTGGTGATATTGAAGATTTATAGACATTATTTATTACAAGTAAGTTTCATTGTTTGAGACAACGGGTTCTTAAGAATATGATAATGAGCTGCCTCAGTTTGTGATAGCTAAATCTTGGAAACAACCCAAATGCCCATCAACTCTAGGCTGGATAAAGAAGATGGGGTTTTTTTTAATAAAATGGAGTATTACTTTGCCACAAAGAATGACGATATTGAATCATTTATACTCAAATGGACGTACCTTCAGGACATACTCATAAGTGATATAAATAGGTCACAGATGTGCAAATATTGTGTATTTTCTCTGATATGAAAAACTGAAGCTATAAATGTTCTAGAATGCATGATTGATATTGTGAAATAGTAAATATTCAAAGGGTAATGGGGCTTAGGGGTAAATAATTAAAAAAATTGAAGGTTAAAAAAACTGCTTGTGTATATAGGGGTGGGGAAGGCAGTATGGGGAGAGGTGAGGGAAAATGAGAATTAAGTTGTGTCATATACTGGTACAAATTCTCAATATGGAGTATAATTGTGATGTGTAATAATATACCAATAAAATGTAAAAAAACCCAATGTCACCATTGGGAAACCATGGTTCTCCCATGTATCTTCTCGTATAGAGAACTCTCACAATACTCAAAAGACACAAATTAAAGATGGGCCAAACTTTTACATAGATAATTCATCAAAGAAATGCATAAAGGCTAATAAACACATAAAAAGTTGATTAACATTATAAAAAAGAGTATGGATAATGACTTTTGGATTTGTATCTCTTCCATTTAGAGTTACACTTTGCAAATACAGTTGATAAAAACTAAGTTTCTGTCAGAAAAGTGTAAAACATTCTAATAAGCAGATTAAAGGGAAACTAAAGGCATTTTTACCTCATGACCCATCTTAAGCAATAGATTCTGTTACTACTTCTGAAGGCTGTCTTGCAAATTTTGTCAATTTAGAAACTGTATAATTTTGTTTCATTTTACCTACTTCAAAATATGGCCATTGAATCCAAATCACAGTGAGACACCACTTCATACCATTTGGGCTGACCACTGTCCCCCTCCCCTCCAAAAAGGACAGAAAATAACAGGTGTTGAGAAGGATATGTGGAGATTGGAACCCTTCGGCATTGCTAGAATACAAAATGATGTAGCTGCTATGGCAGAAAGTGTGGTGGCTTCTCAGAAACATCAACAGAATTATACAATCCTGCAATTCTTTTGAGTATGAACTCCAAAGAGTCGAAACCCTGGTCTGGCCTAGATATGTGTCCGAAGCAGAATGATTCACAGCAGTCAGAAGTGGGAAGCAACTCGGATCTCCCTGGATGGATGTGTGGATGAGCAGAGTCAGGCCTGTGTAGCCAGAGGACCAGTCAGCCTTAAGAGATGAGGTTTGTGTTAAACAAGCCAGTCCCAAAAAGACACATACCGTATGGTTTTACATTTGTAAGTACTTAACAGTAGTTAAACTTACAAAGGTGAAAAGTACAGCAGTGGTTTCCAGAGGCTCAAGGTGGGGGAGTAAGTAGCCCCGACTGAGTGCCAAGTTTCAGTGACGCTGGTCACTTCTGAGCTGTAGGATGGTGATGGCTCCTGGACAGTGCCATCTTAGTGCCACAGAACTGCACCCTTGAAAATGGTTAAATGTAAATGTGTAAGTGTCATGTTGTGTATACGTTACCAGAATAATTAATGTGTGAGGTTAGTACTACATGTAAGTATAAAATTATCTCAAAATGATTAATTTTAAAACAACCTGTAGATTAAGAAAATATAGGTATTTTTCCTTCCACATTCCTTGTGCTCTTTGCTGGAATATTTGTTGAATTTGAACTGAGAATAGTTGATAGAGAGAGAAATTAACCCATGGCTCCTGGGATTTGTTTCTTACTGCCTTTTCAAATCTACCTTGTCTAATCATAGATTCTGATCTCCAGCCCATTTTTCATCAGATTCATTGAGCCCTTTGGCCTTGTAAAGAGAACACATCCCAGATAAGAAGTCCCTCTTTAAAAGGCTGGAGAAGTGGAGTTAAACCGTTTTAGAGCTTTGTTAAGGGTGCTGATGTGCAGAGGGAGCGGGGCGTTCAGCTCTGGCCTTGCCTGCCCTCGCAGGTGTACCTGGAGAGGCTGCTCACGTACGCCGAGATAGACATCTGTCCGGCCAACTGGAAGCGGATCGTCCTGGGCGCAATCCTGCTGGCCTCCAAGGTGTGGGATGACCAGGCCGTGTGGAACGTGGATTACTGCCAGATCCTGAAGGACATCACCGTGGAGGACATGTGAGTGGGGCGTCCTCCGTGGCTCCGTGAGGCTGGGGAGGGGACCACATCCCTTTGGATGGGCCGCACAGTAGAGTGAACGAGTGGGCAGACTGGATTGTGAGCTGGCGCAGCAGGGACCGTGTTCAGGAGACACAGCGGCCTATATTGATCCTCGTTGTGGGTCAGGAGCAGGCACCCGCCACACCCACTGGCTTTGTGAAACTGGTTTCTGGGAACTAAATTGTAGGCAAGCATTTCTTTAATTAGGAAGATGTAGACCAGCCCTGTGATGCTGTATATTTGGGCTGCTTATGACATGGCAGACTGGTGGCAAAGCTTTGATAACTGCACAGTGCTCTGAGTAAAAAGACTGACCTTGAGTAGAAAGCAGAAGATCTAAAATGTTTCTCTTTAAGAGAATGAGTATGTGCGCGGCATGTCGTGTTTGGCTGATAGCCCGTGTCCCAGGGCCTGTTCTGTGTGTCTTCCATCAGCTGCCTGTTCTCCCCAGCTCAGTGGAATCCCTACAGCCTAGGAGGTGCTGCCCCCTGAGCTCTCTGGGCTGGTTGGGGTCCTCAGGTTCCTGGGAAACATGACACACGGCCACCGGGGGTCTCTGGTGTGTGGGGAGGCAGGAAATGGAATCAGACTCTGGGCAAACTCTGTAGAGTTCCTGTGGTGACAGTCACTTCTGACGCCATTCTTGCTAATGTGTTGCATGTATTTTGTGTTTGACTTAGCTCTTAGCCACACCTCCTTGGGGCAGCTTTCAACATGAGGAGGTTCTCAGCTACATCCCAGGCCATGTCTTTTCCCTGGACCCAGCAGTCTTAGGCACTGTGGCTTCTTCACAAAGCCTGTGGCTTCTCCTGGGGCTCAGGTACAGGGCACATTGCTCACAGATTCTCCACCACTGCTCCACTCCCTGCCTACGGTCGCTAGTCCTGGGGCACCGAGTTTGTTGGGCCCTTCGGGACACGTCTATTGGTGCCATTGACCTATAAACCCTCTATGTCTGTGATCCTTCAACACTTCTATTAGTAAAAACATGAAGTTTCTGGTTAGATAGAATAAGAAAAGTAAAGTTTTTTTTATTGCAGCTACTCAAATAGGTGTCATTCAGACCACAAAGCAGATGGCAATCAGGTGGCATGACCAGTGACTTTCCATGAGTGGTGCCAGTCAGATTCAATACAAGTGCACAGATCACCTTTCTTCAAGAGTCTTTCCTTTGTGATGGCAAAAGAAAACACTAAGATCAGACTTAGCTCTTAAATATTATCTTGCTATGTATTGTATATTTTTACTATATATTATCTTGGTCTTAGGATACCCACTATTTCTGAAAGAAAATGAAGTGCAAATCAAATACCTCAGGATTAAAACAAAAGGACGAGAAAAGGATATGAGAAGTGGAGAAGAACTCTTATTTATGCTCTTATCCCCAGTCCCCCAGCAAAACTGAATTTCTTACAAACTTAGAACCCATGGAAAGTCCTTACTAAAGCTTTGAGGAGGGCTGAGAATGTAGCTCAGTAGCAGAGCACTTTTCTTGGCAAACAAATCCTGGATTCAATCCCAGCACTACAAAAGAAAAAAGATTTTTTGATGAGGGTGTTTTTAATATTCTGTTGGGCAGTGGTTACTTTGTAATGAGTTTGAGTCGTGTACAGAAGAGCAGAAGTAAACGTTTTACTGACAGAAGTTGCTTTTTTACTTAGTAAAGAACCAGCACTGTGGCAAGTGTAATGATAGCTAGTGTTCATGCGAAAGCTGTAAACATTATTTTGTCCTCACAAGATTGATGTGAGCTTTAGTTCTTTTCCTTTCCATGAAGTTCATTAGTAACCACGGAGCTCTGTCCCTGTGCTGCCACTGGCTGCATCCCATCCCATGCCTGGTACAGCGTGTGACCAGTAACTCCAAGCCCGGAGGCTGACGAGGCTGAGAATACATCTAGGGAGAGCTTTAGTTTTCATGGTTGTTGTGTTTTGGTTTTTGAGACAGGGTCTCATGAACTCACAGTGACCTTCCTACCTCAGCCTCCAAGCACTGAGATTACAGGCTGCACCACCAAACCCGACAGGGAAAGCCTGTGTTTTTAAAGGACCAAATTGTATGTAGTCTTTGCAAAGAAGCTCTGGGGTGGTACTCTGTTCTGTTGCCATCTCCTGGGCTCCCGAGGGATCCTGCAGAAGATACACCCTGTGTGAGAGGGGTCAGGGTGTCTGCGGCCCCTTCCTTCTCACTGCCCATCTCAGGACTGGAGCCCTGCAGCAGGCCTGGCACAGCTCAGCTGCCTCTCTGGGTGTTTGCATGATAGTCCTGCTGCCATTTTCAAAGTCACAGCAAGGCATGTTTAGTGCCTGTTTAATTAGTGGTGTGTAGTAACATACTACGAAGCCTATTATCCACCTAAGGAAAACTGGTCAAATAGTTACATAGAAGGAAATTTGGGAGCGTCTAGTTTTCCCTGCCAAAAGGTTGAAGGAAGGGTGTTCTGTCCAGTAAAGGACATTAATTAGCCAAAGGAATACGCTTATGCTGTGCATTTGCATTTCCTGATTGTGCAGAAGTATCGGGAGCAGTTGAATATGTCCATTTCAGGAAGCAAGCTGGTGTCCATGATTGCAGAGGCCTTCACATAATTGAGCTTGTCCACCCTGAGATGAGTCTGGGGAAGTTATGTGTATACCCACCAGATGTTTAAGGTGATATCGAATTTTTCCCATAAGTTTTATAAACTACAAAGATTGTCATTTGCAGCACATTTTAAATAATAGTGTTTGAAACTTATTACAGCATGGAACCCATCATTAGCCATTATATAAGAGCTGAACATTCTGTATTGTTCCTCTTCTCCTTGAGTTCATTATTTCCTTTTCAGCTTCCTCCTACATTAGGTTATCCCTCAAAATTCTCTGACAAAATGTACGTGTAAATTAAAATGGCAGTGTCGTTTTCTAGACTGTCTTGTTCTAACAGGAAAAGCATTTTCAGATCTTAGTTATTAATGCCCGATTGGTCACAACAACATAAACATATTACAAATTATGAAATAAATCATTAAATATAAAAAGTAAATTTATGGAACAAATTTCCCAATGTTATATGTGATTTTGAGATGTATATAAATTATACCAATAAAGAATTCAATTAAAAAAAAGTAAATTTATGGAAAGTAGATTTCTTAATGAGATCAGTTACCCCTGTTTTGTCCTTCACTAACTTGTATTTTTGTATAGGATTTTTATTTGCTGATAGCATGAAACAAAGTTCAGCATGTTCTGTTTATCCTTTCGTAACATAGGAGCTGAGAGAATGTTTATCAAAACATATGTTAAAATCACAGCCACGTTTTGGTGGAGATAAACAAATGAGACTACCAGCAACTCCTTCAGTTTATTGAAAGCGAAAATAGGAAAGATATTAAGTTATTAGGCCATCAGAGTTTTGAGAGAGGTTATTTTCACTCCTATTTTCGAAGCTTCAGTTTGGCTTGCCCAGTAGGCTGCAGCAGAAGCAGACAGCGGAAGGGCCTGGTGAGGAGAGCAGCTCACCGCATGGCAGCCAGGAAGCAGAGAGAAAGGGAAGAGGGGAGCTGTCTTCCAGCTGACCCTGTTTCGTAACAGCCAGGTAGTTAAGACCCTCATGATCCGTTCACCTTCCAAAAGCATCACCTCACTTTGGGAAGCTGTTTGCGCAGGATGAACCATACTTCAGGTTTCTCCCAGACCTAACGTGGAGGTTTGCAGGCTTATAGTTAAGGCCAGGGCGTTGGAGGAGGTCACGCGCTCTGTGGGTGAGGAGCCTGTGAACTTCAGAGGCCCTGAAGGTGGTGTTGTGGTGCAGGTAGACTTTGACTCCACCCACCCAAACTCACAAGTGAAGTCTGCAAAGCAAACTGTAACAATATCTGGAACGGGTCCCCTCCTTAATTTTTTTTTAAGAGGTAGTTAAAAGTATTTGGATTTTTTTTTTTTTCATACCAGGGATGAACTCAGAACCTTGTAATAGAGGTAGGGACAGTGCCTCTGAGCTACATCCCTTGCAAAAGTTTTAAAGAAGTAGTTAAGTTTAAGGTTTTTTAAACAGATAGTTACATAGCTGAGTTGAGATGGCCCCTGGCCCCGTGTGATGCTGTCATTTTAGAAGAGATAGGACACAGCTCTGATCCACATCTCCCCCTGCTCTGGGCAAGGATGGACCCCACACTTGGGCGATCACACGGCCTGCATTCTCACATGGCACACCTGGTTGTCCCATCGTGGGGACGGTGCCTGCCCTCTGACTTTGCCTTCCACATGTGAGGAGCCCGTAGTTCGGGCCAAAGAGCAGATGGGGGAGCTTTGGGAAGGACAGGTCTCTGATCTGCTGAGGTTCCTCCATCTTTCAGGGCAATGGCCAGATCTTTCCTAATAATCCCCCCACCCAGAAAGAATACTACGGACATTTTGCTACCTAGCTTCCCAGTGCTTATGTGGTCTTGCTTTTTTTAGTTTTTGTAAAACTGAGCTCCTGTTATGCAAGCTGTGAAACTTGTTGCCCCTTACCAGTGTCCTGCTTGCCTGTTACAAATTAGTCTGTTTCCTCGCAGAGGCAAACAGTCTGAACTCCCTTGGCGCTTCTTCAAGGGAAGAGCAGTCCCAAGTTTCCGCTGGAAAGCCTGCAGAGCGTGCTTCGTGGTGCTGTTGGCTCAGGACCCCCTCATCCCACTCTGCGCCCCTCTCCCTGGCAGCGCACTAGCACCCCAGAGCCACCTTCCTGGTACTTCTGACCCTGGTTAACCTGCAGCAGGAGCCCTTCCTTCCCGAGGAGCTTTACTTGGAGGCTCCTGCACCTTTGAACATGGGGTTCTGGCTGAGGACGCAGTTGGCTCTGTGGGACCCAGCTGCAGGCGCCACTTGAAGAATGACCAGGCCACAGTCCTCGCTCCCAACACTACTCAGATCTCGGGTGTGGGCCAGTCCCTTCTCCCCTCTACCAGCAGTAAAGTGGTCTCACATCACAGGTCAGCAGAGAACAGACAGCTGCTGTGTGCAGGAGAAGAGTGCAGGCTTTTGACTGTGCTGAGTTCTGTGCACAGTAAAGCTATTTAAAATTACAGCTGGACATTTGTTTGTAGTAATCCCACAAGGGTTATTCTCACGTGTAGAGAAAGGGGTCCCAAAGAGGTTACCTGATTTGACTCAGCATCGCACAGCAGTTGAGAGCACAGGGTCCTGATGCCTACTATCTGATTTTGTTAGGGAGAGAGGAAGAGGAGAGAGAGAAAATGTGTGTGGGCCCCTCTGCAGTGAAACTTCTAGCCACCAGATGGCGATCCATCCACGGGGAGCTCCCATTTCCTCAGCCTTGGCCCTTCTAGCTCAGTTACTGTATTTTAGCACTTCCGGCCTTAGCAGTACTGGATTTTTGGTGCTTATTGTAGTCCTAACTGGGTTCCAGTATTTTACAAGGTTATCTCTCATTAAGGTCACAGGTAAATGAAGCATAAACATTATGTCAAGTAAAATATCCAAAATAAAACTAAATTCCTTGAAAATATAAAATCTAGCGCTGTACATATACTTATATACAGATATATATGTGTATATATGTATATATATTTGGAGCTTAACTTCTTTCACTGATCTGTATAGAAATAAGCAAGATATGTGGCTATCTAATTAAAATACCTGAATCTGACTTCATTCGTGCCTTCACTAGCAGCTTACAAAAGATTTTATTTTTTTGTGGTACCCGGGGTCAAACCCGTGACCTCGCACTTGCAGATCAGGCAGTGCTGTTGAGCTGAGTCCCTGCCCTTGCTGAAGCTTGTTAAGTGTCCGCCAGCACCTTCGCAGGCCTCAGCTCCTTTGCACACCCGTCCTGAGCCAGCACAGCCTCCATGGTCCTCGCTGAGGACACCTCACGGAGGCGGCTCGGGAGCGGGTGCGCTGGGACCTTGCACAGCATGGAGAGACGATATGCTCACGTAGCTTGATGTCTACAGAGTCGGGGTGCATGTTCTTTGTAGTCAGTGCAGCATGGCGAGGACGCAGAGGCTGGGGTCTGGGTCCAGAGGCCAGTGGCCAGTGGCCTGGCACTCGGGACAGGCCTGTGGGTGTCGGCCTCTTCCAGGACGCAGGAACCGTGTGTCCCAACCTCCGGCGTGGGCCGTGGGTGGCTTGAAAGGGACACCTGGAAGCACCTGCGCTCAGCCTGCCTCCTCCACACCAGAGCCCTGTCCCTCCCTACTCGGCTCAGCTCTCGTCTGTGTAAAGTCAGGGGGCAGAGTCCGCAGCCAGCAGGACACAGCGGGTGACGAAGGACGGGAGCGGGGGCTCGAGGGAGCCGGGGACGGGGGAGGCGGCCTGGGGCCAGCACTGGAGGAGGTCTGTCACGTCCCCTGCTCCTAGTGACTCTCGGCAGATACATTTGCTGTATTTCGACTGAAGTTGACAAGAAATCCTTAAAGTAGAACTTTGAAAGTTTCTTCAGGTACTGTCATTCATCTTTATCAAAATGTAAATAGCTTGGCAAGATGGCTCTGAGTGTCACCTCTCTCGCGGCCCCTGAACTGACCGGCTCGGAGTGTGCGGGTCCAGCAGCCTCTGGCTCACCCAGGCCCACAGAGCCAGGGCCTGAATGTGGTGCCCTCCAGCCACTGGGGCACCCCGGGAGCCAGGGACTGTGCTTCCCTTCAGAGTGGCAGAGCTGTAACTTCCCCCGGAAACACCCGATCCGGTCCTGCCATCCCCTGGCGGAGGCAGGCAGGGGCCGTTGGGAAGCCGCCTGCCAAGGCTGAGCTTTCCTCGGCGCACGTCTGGAGGGCTTTGACAGCTCTTGATGACTTCATCTGCCACCGCGAAGGTCCAGGCTGGCTGCGGGAGCAGCCGTCCGTGCTGAGCTGGGCAGCGGAGCCTGCAGGGGGTGTGCGGCGAGCGAGAGGAGTCACCCTGAAGCGCTTCCCGGTAATCATCCCAATTAATCAGCCTTCGTCCTCCTGGGCACCTCATCAAGTGGATTCGGCTTCTAGTAACAATTTGCTGGTTGAGCCACATCCATGGTGTTCACCCAGGCAGCTAATTAGATCACTTCTCTCCCTGGAGGACGCGGCCTTGTGGAGTGTGCTCTCCAGCAGCTTGGCGGCCGCGCAGCCTGGTGGGCAGGCTGAGTGTGTGCTGTTTCTGCCTTTGCTTTGCAGGAATGAGCTAGAGCGGCAGTTCCTTGAATTGCTCCAGTTCAACATCAACGTCCCGTCCAGCGTGTACGCCAAGTATTATTTTGATCTTCGTTCTCTGGCAGAAGCGAACAACCTGAGCTTTCCCTTAGAGCCGCTGAGCAGAGAGAGGGCCCACAAGCTGGAGGTAAGACTGTCTGCGGCCTGGTTCTCCCGCAGACTGCTGCGCACGCGCCTGGTTCCCACGGGGCGCGGGGAATGTGGCCGTTGCTCCCGGCACGTGCGGTACCGTCAGGGGAAGGGCCAGGTTTGTTGCCTACCCCTGAATTGAGGGGATTTTATATTTTCAAGTCTTTTTAAAATGAATTCCTACTCAGTATTCATTGCTTCTATTTTTACATCAAAGACTTTTTTTAAACCCTTGTCCTTGCGTTACTCTTAAGCATAAAAGTCCACAATAAAAATATTTCTTAGTTTGTACTTTCCTAAAGAAAAGGCTATCAGATACATTTAAAGAGTTAGGAACCCAAAAAGGTTTGACTGCATAGATCTTTCTCCTAAAATAACTCTGTGAGAATTGGCCTAACTGGTTTTGTTTTTTGTTGTTTTTGGTTTTTTGTTTTTTAAGATAAGGGCCCTGCTTTGTAGTTCAGGCTGGTCTGGAACTCTCGACAGTCCTCCTGCCTCCACCTCGCAAGTGCTGGGATCACAGGCATGAGCCCCACACCCAGCTAACCTCACTGGTCTTGGTACTGGGGGCTGAGCCATCTTTATTGACATTGTGAATTCGGTGTCTTTATCGCGGAATGTGTGTGCATGGCTCACCTTCATATTTTCAGGCTCTTTCCATCTGACTTTGGGGCAGGAGGAAGAGGCAGGTGGTCACAAGGATCCTGGTGAGCCCCACTGCTCCAGAGAAGGTGTGCTGAGGTGCCCTGTGGCATTTAATCCTGGGCAGCGTGTTTATTTCACCTCAGAGTGCCTTTAGCCAAAGCTGCAGATGGCACTGGATAAAGCAGTAATAGCCCAGGCTTGGTGAAACCCATGTGCTGCTCGCTCCAACATCCAGCTCAAGGGAGACGCTTTTCTGGCTTCAGGACAGGCTCTGATAGGCAGTGTAGTCATCTGCAGAGTAACAGCTGGACAGACAAAGCCAGCAGTGGGGGGACAGAGTTGTTAGGACTGCGGGCTCGGAAAGCAGACACTGGGCTCGGAGTGGTCAGGAACTTGCCTAGCATGCCTGAGGCCATAGGGTTAGTCCTCAGCTGCTCTTACACACCCACATACACTTTTAAAAATAGAGCATAGTGCCAAAAAGGAAACGGTGACAGCAGTGGAACAGACTGGATGCCTAGCCCTGGGATAAAATCCAGAGAGGTTTTTAGAGCTGCTGCTTCTTGTGACTGCGCCAGCCATTGGAATGAAAGCACTCATCCAGTCTCCCATTTCTTTACTCCAAAAGAACACTGGAAAACCCTCCCTTGGAAGGACACATACTCTAACCCTCATGGGAACACACACGAACAAATGAGAATCCAGGTTTCTCTGAGCACAGACCTGCTGAGGCCCCATAGCTGGTGGGAGGAGCCGGGCCGTGGCTGCCCCTGGGCCTGAGGGAAGCGCGCGCGCCCTCTGGTGGAAGGCGCAGGCTGCTGAGCTGGCGCAGAGGGCTCCCCGGGACAGCGAGAGCAGGGCTGCTGCGCCGGCGGAGGCGTCTCAGGCTCGGCCTGCGTGCCCTGAAGTAAGCTGTGAGGAGCCAGACGTCTCCCTTTCCAGACCCCGAACCCGTGCGGTCCGAGTGAACTGGCGTAACACAGCGCAACACAGTGCAAGGGGCGAGGGGAGTCGGAAGCTGCCTCAGCTGAAGTTCTCTGGGGCTCAGATCGGCCGCCCATCGACGTCCCAGGGGAACTGAGGACCTTGCGCGCAGCGCCTCCCAGCCATGCTCAGCCCCGAACAGTGGAACAGTGGTGGTCCGTGGCTCGCCCTGCAGCGCGTGCTGAGGCCGAGGCAGGGCAGAGCAGCTTCCACGCCAGCAGGCCGTTCGTCCCGCAGCGCAGCGTCTCTGTGCACAGAGATATGAAGGCTCGTCACTGCGCGCGATAAAATCTAGGAAAAGATGGGACATTTCAGCTTCCTGTGGCATTGCATTTAGTTGTGTACTGTAAGCTGACAACAGATGTTAATCGGGAAATTGAAGTTGGACAAAGACATCCCTGATTCCCGCTTTTCTCCCCTACTCTGTTTTCCATGCTACGACTCAAATTGTTTTTCTCAAATACAGTTCAGTTTTGGGTGCACTCTTACCGTCTAGGGCAGTTCTGTGGGTACCCTGACCCCCAATCCCAGAGTCCGGTTCTGACACCATCCTTGGTCACGACGACCCTCAGATAGCGTCCCTGGGTCCCCTCCCTCTGCTTCCAGATTCTTGAACTCGGCCCTTGCTGTCTTCTCTGCTGGGTCCGCGCCTCGGTGGGGCTGACAGCCCGCAGCACCACCCCGGGCCGTCTGCGCAGAGTGGCCTTGGCCGGACGGAGTGGGCGGTGGGGCGGGGCCGGCCCGCCAGGGTGTTGGGAGGGGCCGCGACCCGGTGCGCGCGGCTTCTTGCCCAGGGGCCCGCTGCGCCTCCGCAGGGCTTGGCCTTGACCCGCACTGTCCCTCTTGTCCCCAGGCCATCTCGCGCCTCTGCGAGGACAAGTACAAGGACCTGAGAAGACCGTCACGGAAGCGGTCAGCGAGTGCTGACAACCTGACGCTGCCGCGGTGGTCGCCGGCCATCATCTCCTAACCGCGCGGCCCGCCGGCCCGCGCCGCCTCGGCTGCTCCCCGCTGAGAGAAGACGGAGTCGGGGTCTTGTTCTCGCTCCTGCTCTGGTTTCTAACTCACCGCCCGCCGGGCAGCCTGCTCAGCGCCCGGGCTGTGGCCGCACAGGCCCCCAGGGAAGCGCTTCCCTCGCGGAAACGGACTCCGGTCGCGGAGGAGGAGCCAGGGCGGAGGCAGCGGCCGGGCGGAGGGGCCGAGCCCTGGCCGTCCCCCCGCGCCCCCTAGCCGGTGGGCAGCCACGCCGGATGCGCATTAAAGGCAGGAGGCCGTGCTCGCCGCCCCGCGTGGATCAGTGTATTCTGTAGACTTCTTGCATTCCTTTTTGCTGCTTTTTGGGGGGATTTGAGGGATTTTATTTTTATTCTGTTTTGGTCCCACAGAGCAGAGAATATAGTTTGTACTCACTATGGCACAGACATCCAAATAAATAGTACTGGTTTTCTCTCTGCGCTATTTTTGTGAGCTGTCTTCTGAGCTTTCTTCTTCACAAGTGGGATGTGCTTCTTACGTTTCCGAACATCTTTATTGTACTGTATATGGTTCTTCTTCGACAGTGACAAAATTAACTTGACTGTAGTGCTGAACCAAAAGTATCCCCTTTCTCTTCTTATTCCTCATGCCAAGAAAATTCTAGTTCACATGGGTGCTTGTGCCTTCCAGTTTTCTTACCGTTGCCGGTTGTGTCGTTTGTTTCTCTCGCCCGCCCCTACGTTGTGCGAGTCCGACTTTGTGGGCTGAAGGGAGCGGTGCGCACGGGGCCTCCGGGGCGAGACCCCTCCAGGGGCCCCGCGTGCGGCCGCGCCGTGGAGAAGCATTTCTCTGTTCTCCCGTCGCGTCTCTCCTCCTAATACCACGTCCATTGTTGCAAGCAATATTCCTCTCAATTTTTATATGTTTGTTCTAAATCAAAGTTAGTCTATTTGTATAAAATTTTTTAAAAATTTAAAACTTTAGAAAAAGGGGGGGGTGGGAATTCCAGTGGGAAGATCGCTGACAGGGAAATGTTACTTACTGAGGTATTTTTCACAGAATGATTGAATAAAAACTCAACTTGCATTTTCATTGTGGGTGCTTAGAGGAAATACAGAATCCAAACTGTGAAGGTTTATGCTTCATTATGACCATGCTTTTTCATTGTCTTGACTATCCCCGATATTCTTGAGCTAGATATAGTAATATTTTATATTAGGTAAAATAAAACAAAGACATCAAATAGCAAATTTGGTATAAAATTTAAGAATTGAGTTATTTACACAGATAACGCTTCGGGGTTTTTATTATTTGCTTAGGCCACGGTGACAGGTTTCTGAGTATTATTTTTCTCTCTTCAGGTCTGAGGCAAAAAACAGCAGATATCTATGTTTCACTGTCTTTCCTTGTGAGCTTGGAAAACTTTAGAATTGTATGTTAGTGTAGAGTACCCTAAAGGCATACACCTGGCCCCACCCCGCCTACCCAGAGTGCAATGTGCTTTGGAAATGGAGGGACTAAAAAAGTCAAAAATCCCAAAAGCATCAAACCAAAACCAAGTTTCAGTGGAATGTGTGTTAATAATTATTTGTGCCAGGAATATGGCCAAATTCTTCCTGGCCTACACTTTCAAATGCAGATAGCAGAAAATGAAGTTAGTTACCTTCCCATTGTAATTGTGATTTACTTTGAATGGGAACCAGATCAGTTTCTCTCTTCAAGTAAGAGTTTAATTTAGAACTTTAAATAGAGATCTAAAAATGTAGAAGATATCATTTTATATTCCCTACTCTATATAACTTAAAAAGGGACATATTTTCTTAGCCAAATATGAATACCTCTTAGACATAAATTCATTCCTGTCATGTAAAATATCTTATTTTATTGATCCATTTCAGGAAAGAGGTTCTGCTGACTTTAGAGCAGAAATCTTATTTTTATCCCTTTTATTTGACTGAGAGATTTGAAAATTGAATTATGTAAATATTTCAATGCATCTGCTATTATTTTGTGGAGTTTATTAAACTACTTTTAAAAACTGTATAGTCTATTTATTGTATGTATGTACATACAGTCTAATACATGAGATTAAAAGTGGATTCCGTGTAACCTGGTTCAGTCTTGTTGAAACTATTGAATATTGTTTTAGCCTTGTGCACTGGACTCTACCTCTGTATAGGAAAATTTTCCTTATTAATTACTATTGATCTGTATTAATTGGTTCTATTTCTTGCACTAAGGATTTTAAAACTACTGTAAGTATAGGCTTTAGTTTTACCTCTGCAGATAGATCATTTGACATATAGTTAGATCTCTTAGGTTCATTTTATTTTTCTACATGATGATGAAGGCGACATTTTTTGTTCTCTGCTTTGTTCTGTTTGCCAAAAGCAAAAAACAAATACAATACCAGTACAGTACTTACTGATAAGTTGTAGTGACTACACTTTGTTTGCAAAGTGATTCAATGGCCCACAATTAAAACTGGATGGCTACTTAGGAACACGTTGTCTTAGTGTAGTTTTTGAATGGAGATTCTTTTTCGTCGTTAATGAAGAATGAAGAAAACTTCACAATTTGTTGACTTTAGTTTTGATTTAAACAACAAATAAAGTCGCTGGGACAATAATAAATATCCTGAAGAATTTTGTTTGCTTTTTCAACTGGGAAAAGGAAGAAAGTCAGAAAATCAAAACCAAACTGGGGGTGAAGGGGAGAGTATGTGAAGCCTGGAGGTTCACCAGGGGGTCCTGGGGCTCAGCCTTGCCTGGAACCACCTGTTCCATGGGACTGACTTTCTTGCCTTCTTCATGGCCTTGAGCAGGGCACCCCATTTTTTGGTTTTCGTGGTTCTGGGCATCTTACACCTTTGCTGCAAGCCAAGAGTTTG
Organism: Thryonomys swinderianus; assembly: GCA_004025085.1. Lineage (NCBI taxonomy): Eukaryota > Metazoa > Chordata > Mammalia > Rodentia > Thryonomyidae > Thryonomys > Thryonomys swinderianus. The sequence goes on along the minus strand of PVIC010000497.1, from coordinate 30,818 downwards.
GGAGGAGCTGGTCTGATTTGTCTCCTGTTTCTGGGAACCTCTCTCCTGGGGCCTTATCTTTTGGCTGTGAATTTTTAAAGACTTCTTGGTTGGTTCATTATAGGTATTAAGGAAGTGTTAAATAAAATACATAGAGCAAACAGTACCTGCCTTCCTGCCATGTTTTTGAGTTGTCATGTTAAGATTGTTTCACAGGTGCCAAGTGAACTCATTCTTTGTAAGAGAAATGGATGAGCTGTGTGAACTCTGAGTGATTTGAACAGTAGGAGACCCACTTAGAAACTACCCTCAGTCCAGGTGGTCATGCGGTAGAAAGCACATCACCTGCATTGATGCTCTGTTTTATTCCAAGTCACTTCTGCCCTGAACTCCTGGAGTCAGCCTTTCAAGACTTACATTGAATGGCTCTTACAATTGTAAACATGGATCGTCTTCTGGGAGCTCTTGGTTGGAAAAAAGGAAGTTGTAGGACACAGGTCCTTAAGCTGAGGTAGAAAAGTACGCTTGTGCTCCTTGTCTTAGGCTCTGTGGCGTTCGGGGGAGTCCCAGGGACAGCTTCATTAAGGCGATGATTTGCTGTCACTGAACGCAGGATCTTACCGGGAGCCTTGTGCCCCAAAGCAGATTGCCAGCCCAGGTACCACACAGGCCCAGTGGGGATGAGGAGCAGGCCCCTGGGCACTCTTCCATCAGCAAAGCTGGTGATGCGCTCTCCACCCAACTTCCTCCCAGTTTTCCTGTTAGATTTTTGTTACTAAGTTTGTGTGCAGGAAAGGATTCTTCGTTCCCCTGTCCATTAGAAACTTAGCGGTCAGTACCAAAATAACCTGCTTTTCTTGTTAAGTTAAAGAGTTGTTAGATGCTGCCCGCTGTGCATCCTACAAGGCTGTGTGTTGGCTGCGAGTGTCCAGGTGAGGATCTGTCCTGACAGCTGTATCTGTAATTTATAGGCCTTTGTAGAACGAAATGGACGCAAACATGGTGTCCGATTAAATGGCATTCACATTTTCTAGGTCTCGAGGGGGTCTCTCGTCTTGTACCCTTAGTGATTTGGTTTGGGGTGGGGGGCTTTATTCCTTTTGAGAAGTTTTGTTTATATGGATAAATTATTTCAAATGTGGGACAAAAAGAATGTTATTCCAAAATAAATACCGTTTTGAACAAAAATATTAAATGGAGCGAACTTATGTGTAACATTTTGTTCATGTCAGTGTTCTGAGTTACAATGGGGAGTTGGGTTTCAGCCTCAGTCTAAGACTAACTCACTGTGTCACTTTGGCCAGTTTCACTGCTTGGACATCTCAGCAAACGTATCCGTCAGTGGTTCCTTTCATTCGCTGTCCTCACCGATGTCTTCCCGAACGCATCCTGCCTGTTTTTGCATCTTGCCCGTTGGAGGCCCTGTGTACATTGGCAACGCAGGACTTCGGAAAAGACAAGTACAAGCCTCAGTTTCCCTGGAGGAGAGGAGAGATGTCCTCTGGAGGGTCCCCCCTAGAGAAGGCATTGGTAGCTATTCCTGTTCTTTGCTCCTGGGTCTCCTGATACAGCTAAACAGTCAGCTTGTCGTGCAGTTGGGCTTTCCCGCATCTGCCTTGTGAGTCCCCGCCCACGTTAGCGGACACAAAGCTCAGAACAAAAGTTGGACGTGTGCGTCCACTCGAGAATGGTCTGTTTAGTGTTGGGGATTGACACAAGTAGGCAAGGTTTGTGTTTTCAGAGTGAACATTCTAGAGAGACAGTGAAGTAAGCATAGTAGCAGCACACTTCAGATTTCGGTTAAGCTTTATGGAGGAAATGGGATAGTGTGTAGCCTAGAAGGACAGCTCGGGAGAAGTGTCCGCCTGAGCAGCAGTCCCACTTGTTGCTATGATTGCCTGACTGTGTCTCTCAGAAGTCTTTGGAACTGGCTACTGGGACATCATAGGGAGTTTGGGGATGTGGGTTAGGGAAGCCTTATAATACTGTAAGCAGAGCCTGACGGGTGATTCTGATTGGAACTCAGAAGAGCAGAATGCAGGTAGTTAAGGCCAGACTCAGGAGATTTCAGTTGGTAATAAGAACTCCACTGGCTCCTGGACTAGAGGTCATATGTATTACAGTGGCAAGAAAAATTTGTCTTCATTTTTCCCACGTCCTGAGACTTTGTGGGAGGCTTGAGATTATGGGACGTGGATAAATTGATGATCTGAGAGAGGAAGTTTCGAGACAGCCCAACACCTGCTGTCAGTATTAGCTTTCCCAGGGCTGCGACACGATATCTGATACCCAATAGGAAAGGTTTGATTAGACTGCTGGTTCCGAGGCAGAAACAACATGGTGGCAGAGCAGACAAAAGGAACATGTCAGAAGGAAGGGGAGAGAAAACGTGGTACCCGAGATCATGCCTCCACGGTCCATGTGGAGTGTGCTCAGCTCCCAAGAAACCAATCTGGTACAAGCTTTACTACCAAAAGCCCCTTGTATTGGACCTTGGCAAGGCACAAATTTTGATGTCACTGAGACACTGCTAAGTATTGAGGTAGATAGTATTATTTATTAGACTCCAGTGCTCTGTGAATGGCAGCGCAGGAACCACAGTGCCTTTCTTCAGGCCCAAAAGGAAAGAAAGGGGATGCTATGGGCCCCCAAAGGGTTAAATATCAGTAAAGAACTAGCAAATTCATGGACCACTCTTACCACACAACAGGGAAGGATCACACCTTCCTACATCAGTAGGAATCCTACATAGTGTCCTCCACAGTAGGAATATATCAGGAGTGAAAACAGCGCTTGCTGAAGTTCAAACTGGGTTCCTGCCATCCCAGCCTGGAATGCTGAGAGGCATGAGGACTGTGAGTTCAAGGCCAGCCTGAACAGTTTAACAAGATCCTGGCTCAGAAGATGAAAAGAGCTGGGGGTGTAAGTCCGTGAGGTCCTGGGCTCAATCCCTAATACTGGGAAGGAGAAAATAAAAACACTACAGTGTTTGGGGCTCGATCAGTGGTTCTGACGTCACACCAACGAAAGTAAACACAGTTCTCACCCTGGCACAGACCAAAGCAAGATATCTGAGCCTGTCTCTGATGACAGAAACGTGTATAAAGTGCTTTTCAGATGCCATTTCTTCTTGTGGGCATTCATAGGTTTTTACAGTCACTGTTTTAAGTACTCAAGCTGATGTGTTTGCCACCAACAAAATCTAAAAAGAGCAACTAGAAAATGATTAATAATAAGATGGTGATAATATCACGGTACAAAACTTACAGCTTCCCAATTCAGCAGCAGTGACCAATGAACGTAAAAGATGTCATTGAAATAGCAAGTCACGTGACATACCGAGAACGACCCCCTTGCTCAAGTGCTTACGTTGTGTCCAGCACAAGGGTTTAAGCCAAAGGTACTGTAACCCTCAGTACAATTTCATGCTGCTCCTGTTTCTCCTGGATGAGGCTCAGAAAGGGTAAAAATCTGTAAGTCAAAGCCAAGGAGCTCGGCGGCACAGCTTATTTCTTGCCACTTTGGTAAGTTGCCATTCACTGCCACTGGTGGGGTGGAGCTACCAAGAGACATGCTTTTCTTGAGTGGCATTCTCTCTATTCGTGCCAACTCAAAAGTACAGGTAGGAACTCATTTACAAATGTGATCTTCGCAGACGGAATTAGTTAAGATAGGCATTACTGGGTTTGGATGGATCCTAAATCCAATGGAATATCCTTATAAAGAGAGGGGGATTTGCAGACTCAGATGTACAGGAGCCATGTAAAACTGGAAGCAGAGGTTGGACCGAGTCAGCTGCAAACCACGATTGCTGGGGCCACAAGACACTGAAGGAGTAAAGGACAGCTTCTTCCCTGGAGCACCCAGCACACAGCCCACTGACGAGGAGAATCCTAGCCCGTGGGAGAAAATGTCTGCTCCAAGACTTCCAGTGTGTGGGAACTTCCGGGAACCCTGGAAAACTAACATACGTGCTATCCCTGCATAAAGAAAACATTACATCTTATCTGGAAGCCATCGGGGAAGACCTGAAAGACAAGTATCTATGTCCCTGAGTGGGAAGTGATAGTACTCAAAAATGTCACAACTCCATTTTTCCCCCGCTCATTTTGTTCAGCTGTGTAAACCCGAAGTATATAAATCCTGCCCCAGCCTAGACTCAGAGCCAGTATTTCTGGCCTACTCAGTCCACGGGAGAACAGAAAATGCATTGTGGATTCCTCATATCTGGGCATGGACTCAGGTCTCACAGCCTCTTAGCGATCTCTTCCGACACCGCCCTACACACCCTCCTCTGTTCCCGCAGGCCCCTGCTGAATCCCTGCCCAGCTCTCACTGCCATCTTCTGTCTCCTCTTTCGTGTGTGCATTGTCTTCCTCCTGCCCCAGGGATGCTGGCCAGGGGAGGTGGAGATTTTAACTCACCTCTGCTGTGGTCCAAAGCTGAACACAGGTCGTGCCTTTAGAGTGAGTGGGTACGTTAGCAGCGTGGTGCCCAAGTCCAGAGAACTAAAGAAGTGAGTGCAAAGCTACAGCAACCTTTGGCAAAACAGGAAACCCAGGGGCATCAAACAGGAAGACAGACAAGTGGCCACGGATGTAAAACAATATGCGTGATCAACTGTCAGGGAAATGCCAATCAAAGCCACAATACAGTATCTCAGGTCGCTATTCTGTAAAAGATAAGTGTTGGCAGAGATGTGGAGAAAAAGAAACCCTGGCACTGTTGGTGGGAATATAAATTAATGCAGCCTTTATGGAGAACAGAATGGAAGTTCTGTAGGAAACAAAGAACTAGCATGATCAAGAATCCAATTCCTGCGACTTAGCTTAGTGGTTCTGGAGTCTGCCTTGTAAGCACAAGGTTCCAGGTTCGATCCCCGGTACCACATACAACAGTGCCAAGCGTGGTGGCTCACACCTGTCATCCCAGCGCTTGGGAGGCAGAGGCGGGAGGATTGCTGAATTCGAGGCTTGCCTGAGCTACAGAGGGAGTTCAGGGCCAGCCTGAACTGCAAAGTGAGACCCTGTGTCTAAAAAAAAAAAAAACAAAAAGAACGAATCGTGTTCCTGAATATACATCCAAAGGGATTGAAATTAGTTATGTGGAAGAGAGGTCTGCACTTACATGCTTCACTGCAACACTGTTCAGTCACCAAGTACGGAAGCAATTTAGGTGTCTTATCATTGGAGGCATCAGTAAAAACATACAACATACATGTGGCATATAAGTACAACTGAGTGCTATTCGGTCTGCCTTGAAAATGGAGAAAATTGTATCAATTGTGATCCCACAGATAAACCTGGGGACATTATTCTAAATGACACAAACCTGTGCTGGGCGTGGAACGATCAGAGCATCGTCCTTTCGTACCCCTGAGGGATGGTTCCGGGCCACACCTACCTCGGCAGATACACCCAAGTCTGCAAATTCCACGTCATATGTACTTGTATACAACTGTGCAATGCGCGTGTATACTTCAAATGACTTAAGAGACATAATGTACAAACCAAGAGCCCACATCAAAAATTCTGCTCACTCGACTCCTTACAGTCCTAGGGGAAGACTGGTCTCAGCAGAGGTGTGTGTCACAAATATGGAAGACTGGGAGTCAACCAAGGAGGTCTGGACAGTATCGTTGAACCTGCAAATATCTGCCTTCGAAATACCTTTTTCAGACACACAGCACTGGTCTCGTGTTTTGAGACACTCCCAATTTACACAGCCATCTCTGCCGTCCCTGGAAGTAGGCTGAGGCTACGTTAACCCTGTTTGGTTTTCAGATACAACTGCAGTCCGGACAGGCTCAGTGACTTGGCAGAGATCACATGACCAGCTGCCCGCCGGTGCCCTGCTTCTACAGCCGCCTCGAGGACCACGGAGCAAGGGAGGTTACACCTGCCGCGAATTTCCGTGTGCGTCATCCTTGGAGCAGAGACAGCTGCAGTATTTTAGCTTTTAAAAAGTACTTAGCAAATAAGGTACCTATAAACATGAGTGCCTTGTAGGGATGCTGTTATTTTTATGATTGCCAAACATAGAAACCACACAGATGGCGGGTGTGGCCTGCTGATGGCATCTTACAAAAATCTAAGGGTTGCTATTTTAGAACGGCTGCCTGGGCTCCAGTGTACACCCTTCCCAGTCTTAGTTCCAGAGTTGAGGGAATCTAGAAACTTGGTGGGTTGATGCTCAGCCGGCACCCACTTCCACCCGGTGCTGCGGTGCCTTCTCTGGTGGGCAAAGTTGCCAGGACCCATGGTTTTATTTTGCTGTGCTTGCTGTTTCCTGTGTTTAGGTTGGAGGTGCTTTTTCTAGCTCACACTCTGGGCACCCCTACTTTCATCGGCAGTCTTGGGACAGACCGACGGCTCGTTATTCATCCCTCCCCACAGAAGTCACCTCCTCCCTGGCTTTGACTGGCTACCCGACCTGAAGTAGCCGCCGTCTCCACCTCTCGCCATCACTTCCTGCCAGCCCGCCTTATTTTTATTTGTTTCTGTCTTAGGTATTTTTCTCACTGCTGAGACAAAATATCTACCACGAGTTAAAGGAGGAAAGGTTTGTTTGGGCTCACAGTTTGTGAAGGGGCCAGTCGGTGGTCAGCAGCTCCAGGGCAGGGCAGCATGGCAGAGTCCATGGCAGCGAAGGCAGGGGCAGCAGCAGTGAGGCCCCCCCCCCTTTGTATTTATCCCATCCAGGCTACAAGCCTTTGGGATGGTGCCACCCACGCCCAGAACGACGCCAGGACAATCAGTGGACTAATCCACAGACCCTGAATCCAGTACCTCACACCCTGGATCCAGCATGTCCGAAAAGCCCCACCTAGCACTGTGTGAGGCATGCTGTGTCATTACCTGATGGTGTCCTGTTTAAACGCTTCAGGTTTGTATTGTCTCCCCTTCGAAGGCAAGGCCTGCCACTGCCCAGAAAGCCGAAGCAAGAGACAAGTGTAAGGGCTGGAAGAGAGACAGTCTCACATCGTTAGTGGGGTGGAAGGCATGGAGCTCAAGAATTTCCGTTTCCAGAGCACCGAGGGATCTGATGGGCACCTGTGCAGGCACCATTCCTTCAGTGACATCGCTCTTGATCGCCTGGCCGTGGCTACTGACGTGAAGCTCTTGTTGGCCAATGAGAAGGAGCTTTAAGCCAGCTACTGGTCGGTATGCCGAAATAATAGCCAGCCCCACCCCCCACCCCAGGAGGGTAGGAACCGTCTGGATTCTGGAAGACTCTCATAAAGCTCTTGGAAGCCAGTGATCTTCCATCTTGCCTGAGGTGGTGTGCAGAGCTTAGACAATTCCCGTAACAGGATCTGGGCCACTGCAGAGTGCATGGTGAGTCAAAGTCACCTCATGACTTGAGTGCAATGGGAGGGGCTGGGTCTCAACAGGTCCTCAGGAATCTGAATACTGTCCCCACTAAATCCACCTGTTCCAGGCTCCACTGTTTCTAACAGAACCACAGGCTGGGGACCAAGCCGTAACACCCGGGCCCTCAGGGGACATTCCAGGTCCAAACTGTAGCATCTGTACTGTAGGGGCACAACTGCAGCTGGCAGACAGTGCAAGTTCCCAGGATATGGATTTCTGCTCAGGGGAGAGGGTCATTTAAGCATCCTGGCTGTCCAGGTTGCCAGTAGCAGCCTCGTTGTGCTCGATCGGAATGAGCCTGCTTCCAGCAGCCCAGCCCCGTCGCACACTGCGCTCCTCTGCGGAACCCAGTGTGTCCAGGACACGGACGTGTGGATCTGCTGCAGCAGCGTCAGTGGTAAAGAGCTGAGCTCCGTCCCCTGGGCAGCCCCTGAACGACAGGGACCAAACCTCGAGGTTCTAAAGGATAAGGATGAGAACCACTTCTTAGGTTATTTAAAATTTTTCTCTCAATTACCTTATGCAGTGGTATCACTTCCTCTACCTTCCAGTTAAAACACTTGAGTGAGGGTTTGAGCCCACACCACTCTGATCTGTACATTCAGGCTCAAGGCCCAGGATGGAGCTCAAGGCTGGAGTGCTTGCCTCACATGCGTGAGGCTGAGTCTGATCTACAGAACCACCAAAAAGTCAATAAATAATCTTCGTGATCACTGCTCTCGATGGAGGTGGTTGTCTACCAGGAAAGAACAAACTCTCTTCTGTTTCTTAGGTTCTTATATTGTGATTTGTTAATTTTACCTTTCTAATGATCGCGGTGACCTTTTTACTGATGACAGGGAGGAATCAAGAAAATATTGCTTAAAAATGTCTTGTGAGAGCAGATTCACTGCTTTAAGGAATGAAGCAGCCACAAAAGGACTTCCCGCTAGCTGCTGTCTTATTTTTCAGGGGGTTTAGTACTAAATACCATTTAAAAGGCATCCATTACTCCATGAGACATGAAGTTTGCTCTCCACGATGTCTTCTTCACTGCCAACTTCATGGTCCAACAAAGAGACACCTAAAGACCTGCTCACTGGTGCTGGGCAAGGCATTTTGTTTGTGAAGCTGCACACTGATAGGTGCTCGTGTTAGCCTTCCGTCACTGAGACGCTACCCAACAGCAGCAAAGGAGAGTTCAGTTCAGTTTCAGGAGATTCATGGTTGGCTGGCGGGGCAGCGGGGCAGCAGAGCAGAGGGACAGTGCCAGAAAGGACAAGTGACCAGACCCAGATGCCAAGGTCACGCTTTCATGACCCACCGAGAACGGGCAGAAATGTGCTTTCCTACCCCAGGCAGCTCCCAGCTGGTCAGCTTGACACTGCGATTTCCCCATCAGACTTGAGGGTGGGGGCTCCACTTACAGTGTTTCGTGTTTTCATTCACTTGTCAGCGGCAGAAATTGCCCGCAACCACGGGTACTCAGAGCCCGTGTTATGTTACCTCCACGGCGGGACTTTTCAAACAGCTTAGCCCCTTTCTCAAATTTTGTTAAGGCTGTCCTTGTGCTATGGACGTCAGCTCTAAGGACTCTGCCGCGGTCGAAAATTCGACCCAAATGAAGCAAGATGGCCTCTAAATCCCCTCCCCCAGCCCCATACAGTTTTCATCTCCCAAGCCTGTTCTTTTTTACGTAAAATGAAGGTTTGGCCCACAACAAATACGTGCCCCTGGTGCCCAACTGGTCTGACTCCCTGCACCATAAAACTCATCCTGCTGCTTTCCCAGACCAGGGTACATGGTCTTTGCACAACGTCCCCCTTGAATCTCAGTTACGAATGTTCTTGGAACCAAATGCCGGGGAAATCCGAATGTACCTATGAAATGTCCGATTTCGTGACTAAACAGTTCGTGTCATCTTGTTCTCTGTGTAATCTGTTATAAAGCAAAAGGAGTTTGCGGCCCTGAGCATTAAATTTTAACCTTAAAACATTTCCTCCACCCACATCCTCCCCGTGTGGGACATTTATCAGAGTTGACAAGTTCAACTCTGAAACCCTCGCAGAGTTTATTGTCTGTAATTGGATCGGACTAACACCTTGGTGTTGCTGTGGACATTTTGTAGTAATCAGGGACGGCCTGTTACCAACAAAATGATCTGAAAGAATTAGAGTGACTGGGCATAGTATAGAACTTTCCAGCATTGCCGTTTATCTGGCCCAAAGCAGGTGTGTAGAGCCAGCAGTTTTCAGAGACACCGAAGATTCTAGAACCACAAAGATAAGGATCATGAGTCTGGGATAATCCGCGGTCTCACGCGCACTCTTTGTGGATACAAGGGTCTTAACGATGCCAGTCCCCTGGCATTTTTCTTGAAGGAGCCATCCTAGGCAAACCAGTTGCCACCCACAGAGCATTATTCTTCACCAAACCTTGGGGCCAACGATATGAAGACAAGATGACTGCAGCCCCTCATGGGTGGTCCAGGCGAAAAAAATGGTTTCAGGAAGAAGCTGAAATCTGAAGTCTTCTACCTTACTACCTAACACAGATACCGTCCTTCTTAGCACGGAGGAGTTAAACGGAGCTAATGACCCAGCCTGGAGATATCGCTGCATGGGAATAGAAGAGGAGAGAGAGGAGAAGACGGGACAGGAAATCTCAAGGTGCTGGGAAGGGCTTTATGGGAGGTTAACGCCTAGGCATCCTGAGAGAGCCCTCTGCACATCTCCCCGGAGAGAAACCACTTGGACGGGAACCTGCTCAGCGTGAAGATGGAAACCTGTTGAAACCTCAAGAAATTAACTCCGAGAAGCTTCTACTTGAGAATTTCAGGCTGTTCTCACAGTCGGCAGTCCCAGCCGTCCGCACTGACCCGGCCCCGCTTCCTGCCTCTCCCTGCACCGCGGGCTCCCCTCGGGTGCCCCTCTTCTCTCCGCCCTCACAGCTTTGCGCCTCACTGGCCACAGGCCCCGGACGCGCTCCTCACAGGCACCGTCTCTTTCTAACCTGACTCCAGAGTCTGTTGTCCGTCGTCTCTCCCCAGGTTGCCATAGCAGCCTACAGGGGCTCCCATCTCTCCCCTGTCCCATTCCTCCTCCCCAGTCGGCGCCATCTACCGGAAGTGCACATCCGGTGTGCCACCTCCATCAGGCTCTTTGGTGGCTGTCCCCTACGCACTCAGCATCACACTGAAGGCCCCGGTGCCCGGGCTGTCTGTGCTCCAGTAACTGCCCTGTCTGTGCCCCTGGCTTCCACTCACTTTGCACCTGTTAGGGTTTAAATGCCCACCCCCCACTCCTGTTCCGAAGGCGCGGTCCTCAGGGTAGCAGCGCTCAGAGGTGGGGGCTGAAGAGGTGACTGGGTGGTGAAGGCACAGGCTGATAGTGCTGGCAGGAGGTGTCCCACGGGGAGGAGGTCGCCTCGGAGAGGCTTTCAAAGGTGTATCTTGTCCAGGCTTTTCGGTCTTTGTCTCTCTGTCTCTGTCTCTTTATCTCTGTCTCTCTGTGTCTGTCTCTGTGTCTGTGTGTGAATATGACTTTCTGTCTCTCTCTCTCTCTCTCTCTCTCTCTCTCTCTCTCTCTCTCTCTCTATTTCTCTCTCTGTTGGTCTCTCTGGCTCTTTCTCTATGTTTCTTGGCTGATGAGCTGAGCAGTTTTATTCTACCATCTTCCACCCTGGTGTTTCTGTCTCACCAAAAACCCGAGCGCGCTGGATCTAGCCAGCCATGGACCAAAACCCCTGAAACACAAGCCACAGGGATTCTTTCCTCTGTTCACTTGTTTGACACAGGTACTGGGCGCCAGCACTGTAAAGCTGACCACCACAGGGCCGTTGCACATGCTGCATTCCCTGGCAGACCAGCCCCCCCATCCTTCCCTGGCTTCGCCTAGCAACTGCCTCATGCCCCCCTTCAGAACAGCCACCCCTTTCCTTCGGTGTGGCTGGGCTCCCCCGGCCCAGCACTGGCCCCTTAGTGAGCAGCTCATCAGGAAGGGGCCTTTCTGCCTCTCACTCCACACAGGGAGCGCCCAGAGCAGAGGTGTGTCCGCCTGGTATCCTAGTGCCAAGCAGTGTGCCTGGCATATGCCGCTCACTGAATAAGAAATAGTGACTTAGTGGACCTGAATACTTTACAGGACTCTTAGCTTTTGGGACTAAGGAAACGAAAGCAGGTGGCTATGATGGCTGGTGATGGAGGCACCTGGGCCGTCGGTGACACACCGCGCTGTCCGAGGGTGTCCTGAAACTTGGGTGGAGGGAGGGGGCGGGGAAGCGTGCCCTCTCTCACGCCCCTTCCCGAGCGGGAGGGCGTGTTTGCTGCCGCCGTGGACCTCAGAATCCAGCTCCTGCAGCCCGCGGGGCACGCGTGCCTTTGGCCTCTGGTCCTGATGTGCTGGCTGCTTGGCCTGAGCAGCTCCTGCTTCCCCGCTGCCTGGGGCTGGTGGCTGTGGGGTTTTCAACTCTGTGACCGCGTGAACCCACCAGTCCGCCCATTCGGACACGGATTCAGCCCAGACCCTTTTCTTGATTTGTACCTGTGGACTCCTGAACGGTGGTACTTTTTGCTGTCCAGCTGTGGGCTTTTCCCTCTGTTGCAGGACTGTATGTACCTGAATTGCAACGGCCATATTATTTTCTTCATACATTTATTCACCCAAAGTCAGAATTCCTTCCTCTCCACCGGTTGCAGGCCACCGATGTCCCCAAGCCCAGTCACCTGACCTGTCCCTCAGCCCTGCCAACGAGTGCGAAGAAGGTGAGCACCGCTGGGAAGGCGGAGCCCGGCCCGGTGTGGCCCCTGTGCCTGCAGCATTCCTCACTGAACCTGGCCCCTGCAGGCTCAGAAAGGACTCCGCTTGGCAGGGGCCTGGCCCCTGCTTTAGAGTAAGGATCAGGAAATGTTCCCCAAAGCGGGCCCTGGCTAGCTCCACCCCCGACAACCACCCCATCCTGAGGTCAGAATCATGGACTCTGTCTCCTCCTGACCCGTTCCTCTCCTGAGTCAGAGCATGACGGGCCAGGCAGGTGAGCACAACACGTGTGGTGGGTCTGTGGGAAGCCGCCCAGTCGAAGCGTCCCTGTCAGGCTGGAGATCCGCACTGGGTGCTGCCCTAACTAGCCGTGAGGAGTCTGCACTTTGGAGGTGCTGCCCAGCTCCCGAGGTGAAGACCCGCCACCTTTGGGTTGCTGGGTTCGGATGCCTGACCGGGAGGTCACAAGTAAACAACCTGACTTGACCTGCTGCCCTTTGCTTGCCAAACTAAAAATATCTTGTTTTCTTTCTTGTTTTTGAGTGTGCTTGTTTTTCTAATCTGATTGCAGACGTTTTGTTGACATCTTACTTCTGTTTGTGTACTGACTTCTCCAATCCTTTGTTCCTGTTTCTTTTCACACCTATAAGATAATATGACCTCAGGTTGACCTTTCGGAGCAGTGTAAGTAGAACCTGCTCAGTAAACCCAGTGCCTGCTCAGTGTTGGTTGAGAGGATCCCCGCCCCCCAGCCCATCTGTTGTCTTCTCTTTTTTTTTTTAATCTGCACCCCCTTAACTTCATTACCCCCCGATCTGCCCAGCAGGCCTAGACATGGGTCACACTTGTAACCCCAGCATTCCGGGAGGCCGAGGCAGGATAATCCACATGTTTGAATGGATAACTAAACAGGAGGCCGAGGCAGGATAATCCACATGTTTGAATGGTTAACTAAACAAGATCCTGCCTCAAAGTACAGCAGAAAGAGCTGGGGTTGTAGCTCAGTGCTCAGCGTCTGGAGAAAGGGAGGGAGGGAGGGAAGAAAGGAAGGAGGGCAATGAAAGGACATGGAAGGGGAAGAAAGGAAGTCACGCTTAAGATGATGCCGTGGGGGGCCCGGAGATTTAGCTCAGTGGTTCCAGCGCCTGCCTCACAAGCGCAAGGCCCTGAGTTCGATCCCGGTAACCACATACAATGCTGGGTGTGGTGACTCACGTCCACCAGCAATCAATACCACAAAGCACAGTGCCGGGCGTGGTGACTCAAGCCTATCATCCCAGCATTCGGGAGGCAGAGGCAGGAGGATTGCTGAGTTCGCGGTGGCTTGCCTGGGCACCATAGTGAGCTCAGGGCCAGCCTGAACTACAAAGCGAGACCCTGTCTCAAAAAAAAGAAAAAACAGCTGATGCTGTGGTAAGCTTTCCATCCGTGGGCCCCACACAGCCTCTGCAGCTGCAGGGCGAAGTCTAGCGCGCGTGCAGGCAGCGTCCGGGCTGCTCTGACAGCCAATAGCAAACTGCTGCGTCTGAGGCAGCTTTGCACGGTGGGTTCCTAGGCTACTAAAGTGTCACAATTTAGCAGGAAAGAGGAAAAAAAAATAGTGTGTTTGGTTTTCTAAAAAATTTTTAGTCATCCAAGAGAAATCCCTTGTGATTTCTATCCTGTTTCAGTCCATTGCTGAATCTGTTTACTTTGAACAGGGCCCTTCCCACTCTGGGCCCAACCCCCAAATCAACGCAAACAACCCAAAGCACATGTAATTTAAACTGTCTTTTGTCTTACATAAACACCCTCAGTTCTCAATCACTGACAATGGTGCGAGCTTTGCGTATTTTGTCCTTCACGGCGGAGTCCACACATAGGGAAGGACAGAGAATGCGCCGCGATGCCTGTCGCCTTACTGTGCACCGTGTCTGCGTCGGAGACCGCCCGGTGAACCGCTGTGCGCAGGAGCGGAGTGGAGATGAGTGGACTGGGGACCCCGTGCCGCCTCCGCACATCCGGGGCCTTTCCTCAGATGCAGCCTGGCCTTCCTGATGCCTCCAGCTTCCAACCTGCAAGATTCATCTCAGACACCAGATCTGAGGTCTTCCTTTGCGGGTTTCTCATTTTTTGAATTCTTAGGTTATTTCACCATCGCTGAAGTGCGTCAAGTTTGGATTCGCAACCCAAGACAAAGAGTGGTGAGTCACTGTAAAGGAAATGACTGCACGTCCACGGCCTGATGGGAGCCAGGCCAGGGCTTTGCCTGTGGGCCTCATGTGTAGGAGCGCCCCTACTTCCTGGGTGGTGGGAGTCAGCACAGGCACAGGAGAAGAGTGTGAAGTGCCTGTGTGTCTTCTGGCCAAGTAGATGTGGAAAGTCCCAACTGTACCGTTGGGAGTTTATTATTTACTATAAAACAGAAGATCATAAACAGTATGTTGTACAAAGTTAAAATAAATATAGTCCCTGAGGAAAAATGTTTATTATCAATACAAACTGTCATGCAAGGATTTCTTTTTCTAAATATGCTTTTACTTGCAAATATGAGAAAATACAATGAGTGGAGACAGAAATGTCTTACTCTCTTTTTCTAATCCGTGCCCAATGCTTAGAACATTCCAGGTGGGCCACAGGGCTGGAGGTGATTCTTCCGAAACACTTGGGTCACGGGAAGTTAAAATTCCAGTTCATTTCTGTATCTGTTCTTTCATTTAGTCCATTTGAGTTACGTTAACAAAATCATAAGCTGAGTGGCTTATAAACCACAGAGACTGGTTTCTCGCAGTTCAGGAGGCCAGCAAGGCCCTGATCCAGGCACCTACACAGCAAGTGTCGGGCTCCCGAGCTGCTGCACTTCCTCGCTGTGTCTCACAGAAGCGGGAAGGTGGCGCTCATTCCAACACCCAGGTCCAACCTGGTGATAGGTCCCCCTACAGGCCTTTACCAGCTAGTAACAACCCAGAAGTTTTACTCTGCATCACAGATTTGGAAGTTTTATTCCCTGGTTGGTTGGTCCGTGGCTTTGGGTCTGTGGCGAGGCAGCACAGCATGCTGGGAGTGTGTGGTAAGCAAAACCACCGCCTCATGGCCACCATGTGAGAAAGTTGGCATGGTAGGGCCCACTGTCTCCTCTGAGCACAGAGCCAAACTGTGGCGGAAGATGAGGCCTGGCGTTCAGGAGATGCAGTGAAGGAGAGCTTGGATCGGGCCCTGGGTTCCGGTCATAGCTCTTCCGTGTACCAGCAGGATCACCCTGAGGCTTCAGGTAGGGAAACGTCACCTGACACGAGAGGGGCACGGGATGCCTTTGTGCCTGCCCTGTGCTCACTCCTCTGGCATTGCTCGCTCAGATCGGGAAGTGGCCCTCCAGGGCTGGGTGTACCCAGAAGTAGGATGCTTGCCTGTTCTGCTCGCCTGTTCTGCTCAGGGCCATTGGGCGGATCTCAAGCACCGTGAGAAAAAAGTGCTCTTTCTCACAGTTACTGTCACCGGGCCCCACTGCTCTGTCACCCAGGCATTCCGTGTTAAACTCGTGTCCATTCTTACCTGTGTGGCGTCTGGGCTTTGTGGTTTGCTTTTGCTTTCCTCTGGACTCTGCTTGGAGACTGCTGTGCTGGTTTCTGCAGAGGTCCCAGCCGGCTGGCAGCGGCTGCCTTTCGCGTCTAGCTCCTTAAGAGAAAATGGGAATTAGAAAGACCCCGACCAGGGTAGGTGATGTTCAAGCCTGGCTAAGTAAAGTGTGTCGCACCACAGTCCAGTAGCTAACTATATGACGATAACGAGGGTGTCGCACACATGCCCCTCAGTGCGTACAGTCTTGAGACTGGCCAAGCTCAGATCGCCTGTTGATCACCCCATGTTGTGATGCTTCAGGCCTCAGCCAATCAACAGGTTACACGTAGAGCCTTGCTTAGGCCTGTCCTTGACTTCATGCATAAAAAGCAGCACCTTGCTCTGTAAAGACGGAAGTGATTCTCTGAAATCATCCCCGGAGTCTGTGTCCTGTCCCTGCGCCTCACCCTCTCAGTCAGGGTCAAGATACCAGCCTGCGACCAACCACGGAGCGGGTGCCTGGGCACAGCCAGTTGGGAGAAGAATGCCTCTCCTCAGACACGGCCGTCAGGCTCCCCTGAATGCGTCCGCCACCTGTCCCCAGTCAAAGCGGCTCTGCGCGTTTGGAGGGTTAGTATTTAACACTTGTGAGTTTTAAAATAGCTCTGTTTTCTCCTCTAGTATTTCACGGCGGAAAAGAGGGACAAACATCCACAGGGAACACAATCTGGTTTGTCCCTCTGTTTTGTTTGGTTTGATTTAGTGATTCAGTGCCAGGATCAGGCCTAGGTTTTTGTGTTGCTGAGGGTGACAGCTCCAGGCCTGAGCGATGCCAGGCCCTCTTCGCATACTTTTTGAGATGGGGTCTTGCTCTGTTGCCCCCGCTGGTTCCTGACTCCTGAGTTTGAAGGATCCCCTTCCCACACGTGCCCCAACCCCGGTCTGTCCCTCGCTCGGAACTACTTAGACCTGACACCAAAGTCACCATAACCACAGCTGTGCATGGCTGGCCAGTTACCCTCCTGCCCTCTCCTTCCTTCCTACCCTCCTGCCTTCTTTCCCTTCTCTCTTTCCTGTCTTCCAATCCCTTCTTTCCCTCTCTCCTTTCTTCACTTTTTTCTCCTCTTTCTTTTCCTTCTCTCTTTTTCTGTCTTTTTGCTATTGACTAACGCATACAAATGTATAGAAGGTAGATAAGAGGGATAACTCAACTTGAATTTGGCCCTTGGATTACATGGAAGGACCAAAGCTTGACAGATTGGGAAAATCTCTGACACTCTCTGGGCCCTTTTTTCTTAATCAAGGCTTTTACCTTCACGTGGAAGCCTGCTACAGGGAACGGTGCTTCTAACCCACACCACAGTGAGGTTGACTGGCGGTGACTGGGAGGTTGCCTGTCCCAGAAGAACTGTCACCTTAGTCATTTTCAAAAGCCCAAGTAGCTCAAGTGTTTCACATCGGATTTTAGACAAGAGACAGAGATGTTCTGAGCCTGGAGGTCTTTCTAAGGGCCGAGGAATTGTGTTCCAGATATCCAGGGAGGCAAATAACTGAAAGCATTATGGACTTACTGAGTTAGTTTTGGTAGTTGTGGAGATTGCACATGCTAGGCAAGCACTCTGACTGAGTTCCACCGCCAGCCTTGAAATACTGATTTTTTCACTTAATTTTACTTGGAAAAAGTAGACATAAAAATGAGGATTCATTAAAAGTTTATGACTTAAAATGTTTTCAAAACCGAAGTATAAACTGATTCCAAACAGGCCCTCCCTCACCTCCCAGTGTTGCCGTGGGAAAGTTTGTGCTGGTACAAGACGTGGGTCTGCCCCCAGCGTATGGACCCTGGCCCACACTGAAGACTTCTAGGGCCACAGATGATGTGCCCTTGAGAATTTCAATGGAAAATGTGCCCTCAGAGAAGTCAGGCACTGCACTCTTAAAAAATTAAGGCTGGACTCCTAAGGGTCTGAAAATGCTGGGGACACAGAGAGAGGGAGTTGACCGTGAACTTTAAATCCCGAGGAAGTTGAGTCAGGAAGGACCCAAGACTCAAGAAAGAGTGTGGCAGGGCCGGAGATTTAGCTCAGTGGTTCAGGCACCTGCCTCGCAAGTGCAAGGTCCTGAGTTCAATCCCGGTGACCACATAGAATGCTGGGCGTGGTGACTCGCGCCCACCAGCAATCAATACCACATACCACAGCGCCAGGCGTGGTGGCTTATGCCTGTCATCCCAGCACTCGGGAGGCAGAGGCGGGAGGATTGCTGAGTTCGAGGCGGCTAGTGAGCTCAGGGCCAGAGCTACAAAGCAAGACCCTGTCTCAAAAAAAAAAAAGTGTGGCAAAGGTTCCCACTCACTGAACAAAGAGAAAGAGCCCCTCTGGTTGCTGGGTCACATGCATGCATAAAGCCAGCTGTGTGCAAAACATGGATATGGTCTCTGTCTCATTCTGAGGGTCCCTGAGGAGACTGAGACTCAAATGCATCTTCCCACTGCATTCTCTCGACCTTGGCCGTGATGTTAAATGAGGCGGAGTGTCTAGGAAAGTTGATGACCACAAAGTTTCAGCCACGGTCTTGCGGGGTGGCAGTGGTGGTGGCAGGGAATACAGGCTGAGTGGGGCGGACACCAAACTGGCACTGCCTGGACGTGTGCACTGTGTGAACATGACCCTGAATGAGGGCACAGTCGGCCTGGAGTGAAGGATGCGGGTCTCTGGAGGCCAGCCAGCCAGAGGACCGGTGCCCCGGTGTGTGCTCTTCCCTGAGGGGTCTTCGAGGCCACAGGAGCCATGGGAGCTTCAGGAAGCTCCACTGGGCTGGGCGGTGGCTGCCAAGGCAGGGCATGCAGGTGGGGCGCTCTGCCAGCTCCGAGGGGAGCGTGGGTCACTTGGGAAGAGCCCAGAGCCACGCATTCTTGGGTTTAAGCAGGCTGGTGCTATGTTTGATGGAGGAGACCGGTCTGCGTGTCACCAACCTCGAGGGAGAAGTTAGGGAGTGGGGATAGGGAACTTGGCCGTGAACCAGATAGTGACACCCAGAGTGCAGCTGGTCTTTGTTTCTTCATGAGACCTTCCTGAGAAAGGTCAAGTTCATTATATTGTTTCAAGAGCCCTCGAGTCTGCCAGTGACCACTGTGAGCGCTGACGCTGCTGGACGCTGGTGAACGGCCTTCTCCATTCCGGGTCTAGCAGGACCGTTTCTATTGGCCTTCTCAGACTGCCTTCCAAAATGGCAAGGGCAAACCGTGACACGGGAGGGAAGGTGGAGACCGTCTCAACTTGGCCTTCCGGCCTTCGCAACGTGGCTGCCTCTTTTGGAGCCCCTGCCACGTCACTGCGAGCCTCACGGTCCTTCTTGGGTCCCCACGAAGCAGTGTTATGTGTTTCCCTCTAGTGCCTCAGACATACATACAACCCTTCACAGCCTCTTTAAAGCATCTGTGTTTCTGCCGAAGGCAGGAACCTATGAGATTTTCCTTGATTGCTTTACGAAGACATGGCAAAGCTCTAACCAGAGACCCAACCCTTTTGGATCCAATGAATCCTCACCTGGAGCAGGTGGCGGCTTCGTCTTGAAGGCACAAGAGCAAGTTCAGATGGGTTTATATTTGCTCGAGGCCTGACACCAGTAAGTGACTGGAACTGGAGCTAAACCCAGTCCCTCTGGCCTGAAGACTGTCTTCCTCCCTAGTACGTCTTTGATAGCCAAGGGCTGCCTTGGTGACTAATTTTTGATCTGAGTCTACCTTAAAAACTTCGATGGTCAGGGCTGTCCCAGAGACTTTGACAAGCATGCCCTCCTGTGGCTTGGAGAGGATGTGTCGCTTTGTTATGACAAAGGACAGACTCATGTTCCTTCAGTGTCCCTGAAACAGTCTGACTTAGCTGACTTGAGGTGAAGAACATGCTTGCAAGTTCTTTAACTCCTGGGGAAGATTAATCACTACTCTTTGCTTTTAATAACCAGCCCAACTGGAAACTAAGTGCCAAGAGGCGCTGTGGAGACCACTCACCGGGCAGAGGGCATTGGAAGCTGTGACTTTGAGAGAGTTGACCAAAAAGACAGTTTAGGGGCAGGAATTTCGGGGTGGGAAAAGGCTCAGCTGAGCATATTTCCTCCTTGTCCGGTAGTATTTTCTATTCTGAGCACAGCCGTGCCTGTGCTGGGAGGGAGCTCATGAGGAGTTCACCCTACATTACTTGGGCCCGGGGTAAACCAGACTGACAGGAAAGGGGTCAGTTAATCCACTTTGTTAGAATATTTACAAATGCATATGATTTGTGGGGATGATTACTTCGTCATGTTGAGGTAGATGGTGAACATTTGCTTTCTACGCACAGTCCCAAGGAAGTCATTTATGTCCTGAGTGCAAATAAAGCATTCATTTCTCAAACCAGATAATTAATCCATTTCATAAACAGAGCAGAGCAAAACAAATGCCATCAATTCCAAGCCTTACAGAAATGGAGCTCTGTCTCTCTCAGGCCATCTGTCACTTTAATAATGTTGGAGGAGGATTACTTTTCTCCTGTTGGATTTCTCTCCTCTGGGCCATTCTAAGATCTTGGACTTTCTTGTCAGGTAAGCAGAACGCAGACTAAGTTACTGACTCTGCACGATTGCTGGGCACTGTTCTTTATGTGACAGTAGTTCTCATTCACCGCTTGAGTCATTTTGTACCTGAGAAATTGTCATTCTGGTCTAGGCCGTCAGAGTCCAGAGCCCGGGTTCTTAACCTTGACCTCAGGTGGCCTGCCGTGATCACGTCATGCAGACCAGATGTCCCTACACTTCTTTCTCAGTGCTGACTCCTTTGTTCAAGGCAAATCTTGACCAGGGGTGGATGCAAATAAAGTGGAGGGTGTGTGGCTACCAGAGGCCAGGTGGGTACCCGCTGGTGCCTGACCCTCCCTCTCTTACACCTGCCTGGTCCCCACACTGGGGCTGGCTCCTAGGGACACATTTCTACCTCATTGGCTCCCCATGTGTTGGGAGGGTCTTCTCTTCCCAACAGCAGATCCCTTTCATGAAATGTACCCTGTCCTGGCCTCATTTCCCAAAGATCCCACATTTGCTAGTTCAGCTACTCACTAAAATGTGTTAGTAGTGAGTACTTGTAATGCTTTTGCAGTCTCTTGTAGACACATCTGAGTCACCCAGACATGCGTTCTGCCTGCTGAGGCCAACCAATTAATGAGTTGGGTTTTTTTTTCCCCATAGTCTATTTAGGGCTATTCTTTTTCATTTTTGTGTTTTTTGTTGGTGATTTTTTTTTGGGGGGGGTATGGTACTAGTGACTGAAACCAGGACTCAATGCTTCTAAGGAAGTTTTCTATCCCTGAAACCCATCCCCAGCCCTATTTATTTAATTTTGTCTAAGTCACTAAATTACCTGGCCTGGGCTTTCACATGTGGTTCTCCTACCTCAGCCCCCTGAGTAGCTGGAATTACAGATGTGTGCTACTTCCTCCCCCAGCCTTTGTGGGTGATTTTACAGTATCAAATGTCCCCAAGCATAGTATTTATTTTGATTCAGATCTAGAATGTTCCCCGAGCGCTCCTGTGCTCAGAGGTGAGGCTTTTTCTTGGAAGACGGCTGGATGGGGGGCTAGAGCTCCTTGCCCCTGGAAGACGGGGTCCGGTTGGAGAGGGGGTCACTGGGGATGCACCTCGCTCCCAGGCTCCTCCCTCCTCTCTGCCTCCTGGTTGCCGCGATGCGAGCAGCTGTCCTCAGCCAGACCCCGCCCTGTGCTGTTTCTACTCTGATCAGCCGGGAGATGGAGACTGGAACTTGAGTCACCTGTGGGTCTCGCGTGCTGCACGTTTGCTGTAGCAGCAAGCAGGTGACTACGGAGAGCTGCGGTGCTGCCTGGTGCGCCTAGAATGAGAAGGTCGCAACGGCCCAGAGGGAGGCCCTGTGTCGGGTGAGCCGTGCCCAGGCCCAAACTAAAAGGCTGCCAGCCATGAGTTCAGTGTTAGTGAGCTCCATATGTACTGCATATGCACGTAACATAGTGTATTAAACAAGGTGTCAACAAGAGAAACACGCGCAAAACAAGGTTACATAGTTATTGGTTGAAGGAAATGGCCCAAGGGCTCCTAGTACCTGCCACAGGGTGGGTCTGGAGTGTCCCCCAGAGACCCCGGGGGTTATCAGGAGCAGATGGAACTTTCTAAAATGGGGCCTGGCAGGAGGAGGCTGGGCCACTGGGAGGACGGTCTTGGAGGGGATGCTGAGACCCTTCCCTCACTTGCTTCCCAGCCCTCAGGAGGTGAACAGGCCTGCTCCAACTTGTGCCTTCACCATGACGTACTATGCACAGGCCTCAGCAGGGCAGCCACTGGCCGTGTACTGAAACTCCTGAAATGTCAGCCCAAATGAAACGTTTCCCTTACTAAACTGACTATCTCAGGTAGTTTGTCACATTAACAGAAAGCTGACTAACACAGAACCTGACCTGTATTTCCCTGAGGAGTCCTTGATATTCTCCAGTGTTTCTGGCAACTTTAGATAGAGAATGTAACTGCCACAGGTAATGATGATTGTCCTATTTTTTTGAGAGCCTCTTACACACTTTCCTAGAATCATATTTAAATTAACCCTAATCTTTACCCCTATAAATTATATTATCCCCCAGATGGTAAATTTAAGGCCTAAATAACTTGCCAATGCCAATAAGCTAGAAAGAGTTAAATAAAACCAAAAACAAGGCCAGAGCATGTGGCTCTCTTGATCTTGCTCCTTTTTGCTCACTGCTGTCATTTTGTGACCTGGTTCCAGCTTGGCCTCTTAGACCGATTACCCGTATCCAGGTCCCCTCTCCCTCTAGACTTCTCTACACTGGCTTCGGCACAGCCCTCCTTTAAGTACCGTCCCCACTGCACACGCACAGCAGGAGCGTGTTCCTGATTCCATGATAATTTCGTATGAGGTGGCCAGATGTCTGACTCTCTAGCCATTCCTTCTCTCTTCCTGTCCCACCCCCATCTTGCTTCTGGCAGCCATGGCAGTCAAGATTTCCAGATAAAGTAAAAAATATCTTCTGCAGGAGACAAAAGACGAAAGACAAGGACAGATGTGGACTTGAAGGGGAGAGAGCAAATACACTGAGCCCAGGAGGGTCCCTGACAGCGCTGGAGCCGAGGGAGAGTTGGGGTGAGAGCCCCACACGAGAGACAGCTGTATACTCATCGTTGACACCTGCATAATTCTGCATTTTAAAAAGTTTTCATTTCTTTTATTTCATTTGCATATCATAACCGCTCTGAGTAGGCGAAGGGCATATTCTATTTTCTATCTAATTGATCAGAAAACCGAGGCATGAAATACTCTAGTGATTCGCTCAAGGTCATGCAGTTTTAATTTGCTTGATGTCTGGGTTAGGTTATTTCTATCACACAGCAAAATTCAGTAATTGTTATCCTAGTATTTCAATGTGTAAGGCAATGTCAAGCATAGTTCATGAGGACATATTCTTTTTTTTTTTTTTTTTTTTTACTTTTTTTTACTACTTCTATACTATGACTGTTGCAATGTTTTTCCTTAACTGTAGTTTCTCTGGATTTTAACCCTCATGTCAAAGCCTTTGACTAAAATATAGCAAAACTCATGTTCCTTTCAAGGTGGTCAAAGTGTGTTCCATGGACGGTATCAAGGTGCCTGAGCGGACATGAAAGGAGCTCTGTCGCTCCCTCAGAATTCTGGGAGTCTTTCTAGGGACGTCACTAAAGTGAAGAACAAACCAGAAACGAAGAGCAGATAGGGATGTAAAGATGAGCCGTTGTGTAAAATTGAAATCATTCCTTCTCAAATTCTCAATCTTTCTGGTGCTAGATCCCCAGGTGTGCGTGGTGAGTTCCTCTTAGATGTAACTGTCTCTGCCATAGAATTTTGGTGCAGCCAGTTACATAGCCACATTTGGCTGTAAGTTTAACGACACTCATTAAGCACATTCAACAGCAGCAGCTACAGGCTGGAGGAGAGCAAGAGATATCGAAGGAAGACACAGTCTGTGGTCAGTGAGGTGCTAAGACCCCCTGCTGTGAACCACGGCCACGCCTTCACATCGCATGTGCCTCCAACCAAGGCAGAGTCTCCCTAATGCACGATGCAGAC
The DNA here is from genome assembly GCA_004025085.1 of Thryonomys swinderianus. NCBI lineage: Eukaryota > Metazoa > Chordata > Mammalia > Rodentia > Thryonomyidae > Thryonomys > Thryonomys swinderianus. The sequence goes on along the minus strand of PVIC010000497.1, from coordinate 7,077 downwards.
ATCTGGGAGAGACTGGGCCGCCCCGCGCCTGCCCTGGCCCGTTTGCCTCAGTGCAAAGAGCTCCCGTCACTCACCCACACAGGCGGCCACAAATAACCCCGGCAGACCACAGACTGCCGAGACGTGTGTGCAGGTTGCTCTCACATCGTCAAAGTGCGGGGTTCAGAGTGAGGGCTAGCTCCCCGCCAGGCAGGGGCGTGATGACGTGATCGTAGAGAAGGCAGCGTGGACGCTCTAGGGTTTCTTTCAAAAGTGAGGTGGCTGTGGAGTTTTCTGGGAGGACAATGGCTTTTTAATAGAGATGCTTACTTGGCTAGTTGACAAAGCCTTTTTTCTTGGCTAAAAGTAGTTCCTTCTATTATATCCCGGAGCGTCTGGCTGTCCTAGTGGAGACATATGAGCACAACCACAGGCCTGGAATATCCCAGGAGGGCAGGAATAGCCATAACAAGAGCTGACTTCTGCCACTCTGGTCCCTGCAGTTGTTAGGAGTGCTTTGCCTCAGAGGCCGGGGGCTGGAAGCCGGTCAGCGTGGAGACAGAAACACTCACCCCTGCTCCTGGGCCCCAGTCTTTCTTCTCACAGATCCAAGTCTTATCTCGAAGTCTTTGTAGCTAAAACAAATTTATTCCTGTAAGGATTTTCTACCTTTGTGGAGGCCCCGGGCCCGTGAATCTGTGATATTCTGGACGGAGGCATGGAGAACTTGGACTTGCTGGGGTTCCTCATCATCACGTTAAACTGCAACGTGACCATCGTGGGTGAGTGCTGAACCCCAACTCCTCCTCTGCTATTACTGTCTTGCTGTGATTGAATTGAGTCTTAAAGGGTCAGACCGTCTATCCTTTTGTTTGCCTGGCCATTACTAAGGCCAGCGTGTTGCTGTGGACAAGCTGTTCTCTAAGCACGACGGGCCCGCGGTCACTGAATGAAGCCTTGGGGAGACCCTGGTCCCCTCCAAGCTGCCTCAGGGGAGGGGTTTGCATGCAGCCTTCTCGGGCTTGTTACCAGGAAAAGAAACAATACAGTCAAGACGAGAAAGTAATGCCTGGATTAGGCTTCTTCCTCATGCATCTTATTTTCATTTTGTCCTTGAAATTTAACTTGTAAAGATTAGTAATATTTGTGATGCACTTTACCAAATCCCAACTGCAGTTTAGTTCATAATTTTCATTTTATTTTATGTTTTGCAATGCTGGGATGGAATCCAGGGCCTTGCACATGCTGGGCAAATGCTTTACCACTGAACTAACTACAGGCCCAGAATTTCCTAATCATTAACAAAATATATAATAAAGATTTCTGACTTTGACATAGATAAGTCAAACTTCAGAGAGATGTATTGATGCAAAAGGGACTGAGGAAGGGATGAATATGTACTTGAAATGTGATTGATATTTTCCTTATTCATTATTTTATAGAATTTAAACAAAATCAACCTTATTATAGAAATTCAAGTTGGTGGCATTATTAGTTCAGGATATTTTTTGAACTCAGGTGCCCTCATTAGAATAGAGTTTTTCTTTTCTAATGTCAAGTGATACCTTTCCTATGTTGTCACAAAATATAGTATTTACAAGTTTTTTTTAGCTATGTTTTCATTGTGTTCCTAAACAGGTGACCTACAATGTGACAGTGGGCTTTGAAATTATTTTGATTTCTTAGGTTCATTCATTCATGTGAAATGGAAGAAGGACAAGCCTCATTTTCTTCATAAAATAGGAGAAAAGTAACCCTGAATTATTCAGAAGTTGAGTGTCCTTAACATTTTCAAGGACAGTAAAACAACATTAAGCACAAGTCCCGAATTGCCACTGTCATAAGTAAGGAAGACAGGAAGGAGCAGCTTGTATTTTTTTCACCACGTTTACAGGAACATTCTAAAACCTTTTAAAAATCGTATTTCCATAAGAAAAGAAAGGTCTTTTTTACATCACTGATTTGCTTAACCAAACTTTCCTTCTGAAAATTCCATCCAAAAGGTATAAATAAATGTCTAAACTAGAGGAGTCAGAGGAAAACATTTTTAGCATATAATGTTCTTTTTTTTATTAGTACATGTTTGTAGTACAAAACGATCACATTTTATCATGGGGAGTTGGTATAATAATGTTCTGTAAAATCTGCTCATCTGGAAGCATCTTACAGACAAGCTCAGTGCAGTGTTTAGGACCTTCTAAGTGCTCTTAGGACACAAGGATAATTAATTATTATCCTATTAAATAATTAGCCAAAGAACAAGCCAGCTGATACTATTGCTGTGACTGAATTCTGACTACTCTGGCCTCCGATCGCCACCTAGGAAATATTTAAAAACTGTCGTTGAGATAAGATCTCGAGTTGGCTTTTCTTCCAATTCTGGAATTGGGCAACACTTCATCCCATGAAAAAGCCTGAGTGTCCCCAGGACATGTGTTGGGGGGGGGGGGCGGCGAGGCCACTCCCCTTGCTCTTTTTCAGGAAAGATCTGGCTGCTCTGCACGGTGCTGCTGAGGATGGGTGTGACAGTGCTGGCCGGGTACCCGATCTACCAGGACGAGCAGGAGCGGTTCGTGTGCAATACCCTGCAGCCAGGCTGCGCCAACGTGTGCTACGACAGCTTCTCCCCGGTGTCCCAGCTGCGGTTCTGGCTGGCCCAGGGCGTGGCCGTGCTCCTCCCTCACGCCCTGTTCAGCGTCTACGTCCTCCACAAGGGCGCCCAGCGCGCCGCCCGCCGAGCCTGCCTGACCGTGCCGGACTTCTCCTGCGCCTACCTCGTCCACCTGTGTTTCCGGACCCTGGTGGAGGCGGCGCTCGGGGCCTGGCAGTACCTCCTCTTTGGGCTTTCGGTCCCCAAGAGGTTTTCTTGCACGCACCCGCCGTGCTCCAGCGTGGTGGAGTGCTACGTCTCCCGGCCCACCGAGAAGTCCGTCCTGACGCTCTTCAGCTGGGCCCTGAGCGTCCTCTCCCTCGTCCTCAGCCTGGCGGATCTGGTCTGCAGCCTGCGGAGGAGGATGAGCCGGGGGCGAGGCCCCAGGCAGAGGGCTTCTCCTCCCGGCCTGGCCCAGGGGAGCAAGCCCAGTGAGGGGGAGGGACAGGGCAGGTGGGGGGCGGAGGCGGTGCCCTCTCTCTCCGACGGGGGTCTCGGGGGCCCCAGGGCCCGCTCTGCCATGTCAGGCCAAGTGGTGCTGCTGGATGAGGGTGCCAGCGAGGGGTTGTCTTCGGCCAGTGACAAGGTGCCCACGGCCCACGGGTGGCCCGCAGGCGGGTGCCCCGGAGAGGCTTCCCGGGACCCCGGGAACGAGGGCCTCACCCAGCCCGAGGCGCACCGCTCCGCCTCCCGGAGCCACCTGGGCGGCCGCTGTCCGTCTGGCCGCCTGCACCCTCCCGGGCCCCCGGGCCCCTGCGGCGGCGGCCCCCACCCGAGGACAAAGAAGTCTGAGTGGGTGTGAGGCAGAGCGGCGGGCGCCGGTGAGTCGCGTCCCGGGCAGGCGCTCAGCCGACTTCCTGAGAGCAGGTGGGCTGCCGGAGGACGGACAGACTTCCCGGGGGAGCAGGTTGAACTCCGATGACACTTGCGGACGCCCGTGTCTGGCCGGAGTCCCTGCGCCGCCCTCGCAGGCCGCCTGCGCCTCGCTCCTCCCCGCGGCGCGAGCCGGGCACGCGGACCGTGGAGCCCAGGGCGCCTGGGTTCGTCCTGTGCGTGGCTCGCAGCCGGCTGTGGCTGTGGTGCCGCGGCCCGGGAGGCACTGGCTGTGCACGTCGCCAGCGGAGACGCGAGGTGACCTCTTTAATAAAGCGAACCCGGGGCGCGCTGCGTCACACGCCTCCTGCCCCGCGGTGGGGGTGGGGGTGGGGTGGCGTGGACGAGCAGAGCTCAGGGCAGCGGCTTGGGGTGCGGTGTTGGTGCTGCGCAGGCGCCGGGCGAGCGCCACGGGGGCTGAGGGGCCACCCTCCCCCGGAGCGGGACTTTTACTGTGGCCGAGTGGCCGAGGATTCGTCACAAGGTTTTCCGTCCAGGACTGGCCCAAGGCCTTGGGCCGCCGCAGTGGCGCGTGCCCGGGGAGCCGGCTCTAGCGCAGAGCAGGAGAAAGGCCCCGAGCGCCGCCTCAGGCTTTCTGTGCCCACGCTGGGCACGAAAGCCGCCCAGGGCTTGCGAAGGGCTTTGGCGATGGCCTCCCGCGATGGCCTCCCTGCTCTTTGGGTGTCTCCGTTTCCGATTTTGGTGCTTTCTCGGTTCCAGCCTGACTGTGAGGGAGCTTTTCTGCTGCTTGAACCTGAGCAGACGGAAGGGCACACTCGGTACGGGGCAGGGCGAGCCAGCTCACCTTGGGAGAGAGAGGCGCCAGGAGCCACCGGCCGGTGCTGGGCTTGAGCGCTGTTCTGTGGGGCCCAGATACACCCTAGTGGAGGAACAGGGCAGACGCACCTGTGAGGGCCACCAACCCTGCCCTGTTCCACAGAGACCTTTGCAGCCGTTGGGCTGACGGGTGGCCCCTGCTTGATGTCTCTGCAGGATGTGAAAGCAGCTGGTTAAAACGTAGAAAAAAGAACCCTCTAGCTGGACGTGGTGGCGGATACCTGTAATCCCTGCGCTCTGCGAGGCTGAGGCAGGGGGATCACGAGTTTGAGCCCAGGAATTTAGCTTAGTGAGGGCCGATCTCAGAATAAGACAAACACACGCACACACACACGTAGAGGGACAGATAGACAGAGACAGAGAGACAGAGGCAGAGGCAGAGAGAGGCAGGGAAAGAGAGAGCAAGGGCCCGGGGATGTAGTTTAGTGTGACGCTCTTGGGCGTACCTAGTGCCCTTTCCTTCGGCACTAGGAGTGACAAGGGGGAAGGAACCGATTGACTGCGTGGAACCCAAACCGCTTATGCTTAGGGGCTGTGTCCTAAGCCGCTCGTGACCGGTGGGAGGGGCTGCAGCCGAAGTGTATAGGTGTGTGCTTTCGCGTAGTCTTTTGGAGTTGCATAGTACAAAGGGCTCGCGAGAGATCGTTCAACATTCTGGCGACTTCAGCTCCCAGATCTGTTTCCAGAGCCCAGTGCAGGTGGTTCTGGGGTGTCTGGGAGCGACAGAACCCACTGGTGGTCCCATTCTCTGACCCAGCGCACACAGCTGGTTGGTTACCTGCGGAGACAAAAGGGAGAGAGAGATTCTGAGGCTCAGGGGGACAATACGAATAAAGCAGCTTGTGCTTTGCCGAGAAAGGTACTATTTGTGGAATTAATAAAACCAACCCCCTCTTTTAATACAATTTACTATGATATCTACTTTCAAATTTGGGGGGGTATAAATTTAGTTTCAGTCAGGAAGTGATGAGGAAAGTGCTGCTGTCACCCCAGGAAGGGGGACACCTGCACTTTGGGGCACAGGTTTGCCAAGTTCTGCCCCGGGAATGCCCAGCCTGCACCTTCCTCCGCTGCCAGGGAGGAAGAGTCCAGTAAGTCCCACCCGCCGTGTTTTGGCTGTGCTGTGGAATAAATGGGATAAATTCTTCTTGGAAAGGAAATGGATGCCCCACCCCTATTTGAAGTGTGTGTGTGTGTGTGTGTGTGTGTGCGCGCGCACTCACGGGCACACGTTCTCTTGTCACTACAGAGCACTTCCTCAGGGAACCTTTAACTTGATGGCCGTCTCTTCCCTGGGCCTTACAAGACAAGTCGAAGAGGCCAGAAGAACCATGGGACCAAGTCATTTCACAAAGCCAGCCCACGTGCAATGTGTTTCGTGGGGAATGTGGGTGTCACTCAGCGGCACAGCCTCTGCTCAGAACGTGTGAGGCGCTGTGTCTGATTCCCTAGAACCCAACAACAACAACAAAGGGCCTGGGTTTAGGGCGGAAAAGGCTTCCTCCTTCCCCAGGTAGAAGGAACAGAGAGGCGCGTGGCAGTGTGACCCACAGCAGGACACAATTGGCCCCCCACTTCTCCGGCCACCCCGGAGGGGAGCGGCTCCCCCACACGCCCCACCTGTCCCTGAGCTGGTGCTTTCCCTCCAGCCTCTGCGCCGGGAGCTTCTGTCTTTCACACCGGCCCCTGTACGTCTAGCAGCGGGCCAGAAGAAAGACTTTATATCCCTGGAGCTAAACGGATAGGCCCCTATTTATTGCGTGCTGACCCCGCTCCTAAACTTCATGTTTTGCGTCTGTTTCTTTCTGCGAAGCTCTCAAATCCTAACCTAGCGCACGAGCAGCAGCAGAGCGAGGTGGGAGGGGTCCTAGCAGGGTCCTCGGGGCTGCCGCTCTGCGCAGCTCTGCCCTCTCGGGGTCCGTGGCGCGGGGAGCACTGACTCGCTCTGGGGGCTCTTGGGAGACAGGTGGTTCTTGGGCTGTGGATTCCTAGACGCCTGATGATCACCGCAAGCAAGTCTCTTCAGGAATTGGTAACAACGTATTTCCTGGAGGGAAGAGGGGGCCAAAGGCTCAGATGCGCTCCTAAGCCTTGTACATCCAATCTCACCAGCAGAGGCCACTCTTGGACCATATTTGAGATGTAATATTTCTAAGCACCAAAGTACAACTCAAATTTATTGTTCTTGGTATTCTCTCTTGACCATACTTACGTGTCGTTGCTTCTTCTTCTCACTCTACTCTTTTCTCTCTCACGGATGTCCAGAAAAAGCAGGACTTAAAGATTCTCCATAGATCTGGGCATCCTGTGAAGTTACTTTGGATGACAGAGTGGGTAAGAAATGAAGGGTTAACACAAAACCGAACAGTCTGGTTTCAAAGGCAGGAGGTGACTTAGGACAATGAGTCATCCTTGTGGGAGGATAGAATAATAAATGTTTTGATTTATTTTTTAGTATTATAAAATAATAAATTTTTTCCCTAATAAATTTTTTGATTTATTTTCTTTATTGACCACAAACATCTCATTGTCCCTGTGTCCAGTTTTTCACATGATCAGGCCACAGTCTGCAAAGGTCTGGCTTGATGGGAAGGCTTGTAGTAAGGGCCAGACACTGTAAACCCAGCAGTAGGACAGCTTGGGGAGCTGTGTAGTAGCTGTATTCCTGGTACACAGTTTCTCTTCCTTCCTTTGAGATTCTTCCCTTTTTTTTTTTTTTTTTTTTTTTTTTTTTTTTT